>CM051265.1:40316683-40464183 GCA_027921565.1 Artemia sinica
ACAATACGAGCAATTTCTGTTTGTCATTTTGGTTGAGTTTGTTATATCGATTTCCTGCATTTGGGACTGGAGTAAAGGAATGGTATCATATTTGCCTCTTAACGTTGAATAGTTCACTTTGCCAAAGAAGTTCGAGCATACTCTTTACTCCTTTTTATAGTAGTAATAGTAGGCAGCTGGCCCGCGCTAAAAAAAAATCAACTTTTGAATCAAGAGAGATACCTCTTTTTCTTACGCTATTCGATTATTCTTGAATAGCCTATAAATGTACCCGACAACTTTTATTTTATAAAGAGCACCATTTCTTAAGTTATAAGGGGCCGACAACTTCGTTGTTGTGGTACTCAATGAAAAAAAAAACGAATTTTGACTTTTGAGCAAACGAGCTGACTCCTGGTCCAGTGTGAAAATGAGCTAAGTAATGATTTATATGAAAACAAGCCGGATGTACAAATTGGATCTGTGGACCCTCTCTTTTTACTTTTATTCCCGTTTTCCTCTTTCATCTTCTTGTCAACTTTTTAGCAAAAACGTAAGCATGTTGCACCTTGTTTGAAGCAGAATGGCGGAAGCATCTTCAGTCTGTACTTTATTTCGGGGGGAGAATGAGGGAGCAGCCTCTCCAATACTCCCCGGCCATCCCACCACCAAAGTGTTTACAGAAAAATGGGAATGTTGCACCTTGTTCGAAAGAAGAGTCACGTAGTGATTTCCAATCTGTGTGTTTCAATCAATGAGTGAACCGGTGTTGGTCAATAGCCCATCCAACATCCCCTCCCACTGTATCCTCTTCAATGTAACTAGTTGGAATCGGAATTATACAAGAAATGTACAGGGCATGATTTGAGGACCAAAGCAGCCCCATGGTCTTTTTAACACCTCTACCTCCCTACCTTGCCCCCAATTTTAATGGAAAATTAGACACGCTGGCCGTTCTTTTAACTGGAATCAACCAAGGATTAGATTCAGCATTGTTAAAGGAACCGCTTGGGTCTATGAGCACTCCTTGCTTCCTGCCCTCTCGTTCTCAATTTTTACCACAGTTTATAGACAGTAAGCTTATCGCAGATAATTTCTGGTCTTCGGTCTCGGTGCGAACAAAAAGCTCCTCCCACTTGTTTCTGCCTTAGCGGATTAGTCTGTTATCGTCAATCACTGAGAAATGGTTACCAAGTGCATTATTCGTAATTGCGAAAGCAGAAAAAAACTTGGTGAGCCAGCCAAGTGGTTTGCAAGCGTCCCATCTCACAGGTATGAATTAATTTATATACAAATTATGACTTAATCTATTATTTTTACGTGGACTCAACTGATCGCCTATGTAGGATTTTATTAAAAAGGGGGCGGGGGGTTGATGAAATTTGTGAAAATAAGGAATTTTTTCTTCTTCTAATAACTGGTGGGGTAGGTGTGATGGTTTCAGGGGCGGATCCAGGATTTTTTTTTAGGGGAGGGGGGGGGGCGCAAAATAGGTTGATCCGACAAACATAATCAATCGAATATAGCTTGAGTGCAAAGACCTGAATTGGGAAACTGGCTGCGAGGACTTCCCCTTTGAACAGTTTTATATGATTTTTTTTTTTTGCGCACACGTGCATATTACGAAGTAAAATTTAAGAATCGAGAAATCGAGAGACGTACCTATCAAGGAAAATAAACTAGCAAGTAATTATTTTAGTTTTAGTAGTTTAAATATTTGATTATCTCTTTTTTTGAACAAAGGGGTAAATTTTTTTAAATTTATTTAAAATAAAACTTTTAAAACTGAAATATCAATGCGAAGCACCAAACATCATAATCAAATGTCATCGCTTTATGGCATTGTTCAAATAAAACTTATTTTTTTACTTGATTATCGTCGTAAATTTATTCCTTGTCTTTCTTTCCATTCTTAAACCAATGTTATATTTACCTTTTGCATTATTACAGCCCACTATATATACATTCATATAAATTTATATGCAGTGTTACCGCCATACCAATTATTCTCCTTTCCTTTTTTATTCTTTAATAATAATTTCTGGTCGTTTTGAGTTTGAATTATTGTAGGCTTCTATTTCTACTGATCTTAAGTTTAATATGGCCTTTACTATTCTTTAAAAAAAAAACTTTCTTTTTCGTAAAGTTTATCGTAGTATATATATATATATATATATATATATATATATATATATATATATTATATATATATATATATATATATATATATATATATATATATATATATATATATATATTTATATCGGCGCGTACAAACAACTCCTCTCATTTGATCTGCCATTAGCGGTCCAATTACCCTCGAACACGTATTTTGGCAGAAACTTTCTCAAAATGCCTTTGAAACCAACTTGAGACTTCGAAACCTATTTTTATTCCTAAAAACATCTAATAATAACATTACACTACTAACTACCGATTTTCATGTATGTATTGGAATAAATTAATTTAAAATTAGTTTCTTCAAAATTAGTGTTCCAACGTTGAAGCCAAGTTTCGCGTCCAAGAGAAATCTGACTTGTCTACCCGCGAAAAGATCTGATAACGCCTATGTTTCTATCTGCAAAAACGTTCTCCGGAGCACTCGCACCCCTGTCCGGGTTTTTATAATGGGAGAGATAGAGAATGATCATACTGCTAATTCTATAAACTGTGATTTTTACATAGAAAGGCAGGTTTGATGTAGCCTAATTTATGTTTAATATTGTGAGAATTTTAATTTACAGTGTTGGAGACATATAGTGGTCGCACAAGATTTCCCCATCCCTCCCATGACTAACTTCTTAGGAAAAAGGTCCACTTATGGCACCTTGTTTGAACCGAATCACAAAATGTTTAAAAGTTGTTTGATTGGAGAACAAAGGACCAGAGAACACCACAAACAACTTATCAGCAGAAAGGTACTCAGTGTTTTTTTTTTTTTTTTTTTTTTTTTTTTTTTTTTACCGATTGGCTTGAAAGTTACGGGCATTTGTGTTGGGCCAATGGGACTGGAAAATAATGATTTTCAGAGGCATACTTCTCTTTTCTGTATTTTGTATGAAAATGTTCATTTTCTGCTGAAACTTTCGGCATAAGTAATATGGACCAGAGTGACACAGGGGATGGATTTTCAGAGACATGCTCCATTTCTAAGCCACCTATCTTTCGCATTAAGGTCTCTGGATTCATTTGAAATTTGGTTTGCAGGTATGTATGTATGTATGTATTTCCAAAAAAAAGCCATCGGGGCCATAGAAAAAACAGAACATAAACATAACAAAACCAAAAAAAAAAACACAAAAAAATTAAAAAAAACACACAAACAAATTAAAAAAAAAAAAACGTACTTATATATGAATCTTCACGAAAATAATTATAAAGAGATACATCTTTCACGATGTATCAGCCCTTCATCAACATACTTAGCCAATTTCCTTAATGTCATTTTAACTCGTGATCCTACAATCCCTTCCACCCACCTTCTATCTGCCAACACTAACGAAAAACACTCATTTCTCGGATCCGCCAATTCCTTACAATTCCCCAAAAAAGAAAAATATCATCATCTTCCCCACACATCGGACAAGGGACTGGGTTAACACTATGACCCCTAAATTTCCTCTCCCTTTCCCCAATATCAATCGACCCTCCACTTAAATTCAAAATCAATTTTATTTCTTTCCCCTTTCAACCCCAACTCAAAATAAACTTCTTCCCCCACGTGTCCTTCACTGTACTATACAGACCCATGGATTCCGAGGCCTCCTTCCGAGCCTGCAACAGAGGAGATTTCAAAAATGAAAATTAAGTCATCGACCCTTACAGCCCAGGTGTAATAGGGCTTCAAAACTTAATCGTTTAGGGATTTCTCCTCTATCATGGAAAATCTTGTAAACAGGAATCGCAAGACATTTTGATCTTCAGATGCAGGGTGCTACACAGATGTGTAACCTTGTTTTTAGTTTTTGATACATTTTAGGGCTGCAACATTTGTTTTCATGTAAGTGGCTATGCAACAATAATAAATAATTTAACGCAGTAATAGAGTTCGGTAATTATTGATAACTTGTTTTTTGTGCTATTCGTTCGGTGATAGATAGAGTCAAATTGTTCTAACTTCAGCTGCGTCAGAAAAAACAATATGTGTTGTGTTTTTGAAGCAGAATGACGTACCCTTAACTTACACACATCGAATTTTTAAAAAAACTACTAAGATCGGGTTAAGGTTTAGTTTTGAAGAACAATAACATAGTGTTAGCTTATATACGAGTGAATGGTATGTTTTGAGACCGTCTTTAAGGAACGTTCTATCATTTTTCTAAGTATTAAGGGGATACCATAGCATTTTAAAATTTGTGAGGATTTTAACACAGCACTGTTTAATCGATGGTGAAGAAAAACATAACTAAATATGTAGATCCGCAAAATACACTCCTTGGGAAGGGTGGGCTAACTGTTTCAAATGGTAGTTTTTGTTCGACCTTTTTTTAGACTTTATTGGACCATATCTATGGTTTTATGTTTTGGAAGGTGTATTTTAGAGTAGTAGTGCCGTGTTTACCTGATGGTGTACTCTGGTGTAAAATAACCCAATGACGAGGAAGAAAGGTTCCTGTTCCTTCTAAAAATGTGTAGGTATTTTTTTTTTTTTTTTTTGCTGTCTAATATAAAGATTTATTCTGATTTGAACTGTTATTATATCGTCAAGAAATTTGTGAACAAGAAATTTCGGTGTTTCCGCGCGAAGTATAATAGGTGTGTCAACAACCATTGGAAAATTAGTTAGTCACTCTTTCGAAGTATTCTTTTTTGTTTTCTTTAAGATGTTTTATATTTTGCTCCTGGTAAGTCAATATCATCTTCGATTTCAGTGATTCGAAATTTTAGCAATAATTTTTATCATATTATTCTTAAGCTGACATATTTGAGGCATAAATTCGTCTGCATTCAGTGCCAATATTATCACAAGAGATTGTAGGGTTTCTGGCAGAGGAACCTTCTTGGAATTGCCTCAGTATTCTAAGCTAATTGGTTTTTCCTGGCAAACAGTAAATTATTTGTCGATCAGTGCTTCTACACAGGATAAAGAAATGGCTTATAAAATTGTTTCGCGGGCTAATGAGGATACTGTACATATATATGATATTGAAAGCTTATGTCTCTGTGAAGGTAAACTTTTGACTGGAGCGGATGACGGAAAGATTAAGGTAATGCCTATTAGCTCACGTCATATATTTGTAACATGCACTTAATAAACTTCAACACAGTAGAAAAGGAACGGTACCATCAAATAAGAAATATGTTCCACTATGGTGATTTACTATTGTAATTGAAGGGTTTGGGAAACGGCTTGGAATCCATTGCTGGTAAAATGAACACAACATGTCCCAAAACAGAGTTTCATGAAATAAAAAAAAGCTACATTAAAAGTAACTAATTTAAATTGCAAAATTAAATTCGCTTATGCTACTCTTTTCTATTAAACAGTAAACTTAATACTTGTCACATGTCCCCTTGAAATTTACGCCATAATTACTATAATTGATTTTTCGCGTAACATTTTTTAATAATTTTGAAACAACTAGCAAAAAGACAGCTTTTGGACTCCTTGGTGGCCTTCTCTTTTTGCTTGGACAAGGTAAAAAGTAGCTTGGATTCCGAGCCCTCAAAATTGCCCTTGCCTCGGGCATTAGGGGTACCTTCTAAAGACACCTTTAATTATTTAGGTCTCAAGCCTCTGCTCTTGTTTTAATTGAGACTCTTCTTGATTCAATATTAATATTTTTATTGTTCTTTCTTAATTATAGTTTATCTTGAAAGAACTGAAATTAAGAAGCTCAAATTATCAAAAAAAATTTCATTGGGTCATCATTCTCACGTTAGACAAAGGGAATTCTTCGAACAAATATTTTTATATGGATGTTTCCCATGAACCACAGTAGGAGGGCAATGCCCCCCTATACAAAATTGGTAAAATGAACAAGAAGTGTAAATAAATAGGAAAAAGAGAAATATTACCGTTTGAATATTGGTTAAAAAAAAAATTCCTGGAAGTACTTGCACGCCCCCTTCCTCCCCCGAAAAAATTATGTTGTAGCGCTTATGACCCCCTTCCCCCACGTCTCTACCTTTTTGCCATATGTGAATGTAATCCTTTATGTTAAATAGAAAAGGATTGTCTGTAACAAGAGGGATGCTATCAAACATCAGGATCAATATTACAGGCATTGACTAAAAACACTTCTAGAAATCAAGGTGTATTAGAAATTAACTTCCAAATTCGCTCCCTAAAAACTTCCTTCTATATTTACGTGAAGAATCATCTAGACTTTGAAAATTTCGGCATTAAAGCACACTTTTTGAGGCTTAAAGACACCCCCCCCCCACCCCCCCCCCCCCTACATAAAGCTCCTCTGGCCATTTCATAATGAGTATCCTAATGCGCAATCACTCACGCTCCACTTAATTTTATCAAGCCTCAAATTAATAAACTTTGTTAAATCAAGATTACGAATAAATGTCTATAATTAAGGACCGAATACTCCAACGTGCAAGATTTTTGTCTCTGAAACTAGGAAGGTGAGTACGCAGTTTTTCAATAATGTTCAACTGATTCTGAGCCATTTTCATTTTGAGCCAAAAGAATGGCAGAAAACGCCACTGTGCTTTGGCAATATCTGTTTTCTACTTTAAAAGGACAGTCAAAATTTCAATTTCCTTGCTCATGAGCCCTCTCCCGATGTTGTGGACAATTGGTTTGATAGGATTACCCCAGAAAAAAAAAACAGATAAACACGCATCCAAGATTATTCTTCTTTGGAATAACGCAAAATTCAATTTTTTTTTAGATAGGGGCTTGAAAATTCTATGACGGAGCTAGTTCTCTGGTATGCTAAATTTACTGATGTGATTTTCATCAGAATCCCTTTAACTATCGGGGTTTTTGAAAGGTAATTGAGCTGTTTTTTTTTTCAAACTTGTGACTTTTGAGGGCAAGGTTTAAACTTAATATTTTTTTACGTTTGTAATTACCCTAAAAAGCCGATTATCATATTCTATTATATGTTGATTATTATTATTATTCTTAGAGATTTCGTTACTAACAAGAGTTGTTCCTTATTTGCAGTTCATTCCCACAACTGCTTATTTTATAAAGAATAAACATAAAACCCAATATTTCCATTGAAACGTTGATATAAAACAAAATTCTTGGTTCTCCCCTCTCGAAATTCTTGGTTCTCACCTTGGGCCTCCCCTCTCTCGGGAAATTCCCTGGCGGTGCTCATGATGACTCCCGACCTCAGTTATGTGCAATAAGTGGGATCTATCACCCATAGCACTCATTCAGGTTTATTCCAAATGAACGGAGACTAGAGATTAAATTTTAAACCCCCCCCCCACCGAAGATTCTATTTTATATTTATCTGAAGTTCATTGAGAGTTACGATGTCTGGGCATAAAAATGCACTTATTGAGGAATAAAAAAAAAACGTCCTCTTCCAGCTTGCATAATGACTCACCGGCCCTCGTCAGTAATAGCTTATGTGCAGTTATACATCTTTGTATATAATTTTATCAAGTACCATGATATCCTCTGTGGTAGTACAGTTAATGGGTGTTTTCTGGGAGCAATGGGCCTTTGAGGAACCTCGATCCATTTGGGTCCGCCCTACCATAAAATGAAGTATCATGGGAATCAACTTACTTAAATGAAGCGTTTAAATAAATATCTATTTACTTCATATGGACTACGCGACTCTTTAGGACCGAATGTGCCACCACAGCAGCATTATTGCCTCTGAAACTGGGAAGCTGAATATATAGTTTTTGATAACCTTAAATCAATTGGCTACCTCCAAACAATCAAATTGTTGTTTTATGTCACAAGATGATGGGAGAAAGCGCCACGGTATTGTGGCAAAATCTTTTGCCTATTTAAAAATGATGCTAGAACTTTTAATCTCTTTTCGAATTAGCCTTCTTACGGTTTTTTAGGACTATTGTTTAGATACGTTCATCCATGGGAGAGAGAAACAAATATACACAGAAAAAATTATTGGTTCGTTGTTGGACGAATCCATAAAATATAGACACATAGAATACGACCACAGATATATTTTGAGGTTTTTTATTTCTTTTTAGTTAAAAGAAATATAGATGGGAAGTCGCTAACATCGTTTGTTAGCTATCGCATGTCATCAAAAAAGATTATTAGAAATTCTTAGCATTATTTTTTTTAATTCAAAAAAAACTTTTTAGTATAGATATATATAATACGACTGCAGATATATTTTGAGGTTCTGATACATTTTAGTTCACAATTATAGATTGAAAGCTGCTGACGCATATATTGTCAACATACTATTGTTCGTTCTATGCGACAAAAGGGCTGAGAAAATGTTTCTTCAATCAACATGAAACTTATGTCCTTTAGTCCTTAATCAAAAGGGATGCCAACGCACATTGGGAAATGTATTAGTGTTCCAAAAAGATGGAGCCTAAAAAGGGTTTAAAAAAAAAAATCTTACGACTTGAAACTTCGATCCATAAGATAAAGTTTGCATAGTGAGTGAGTCAGGAAAGTGTTGCCACCCCCCCCCCCCCCTCCTCATGCGAACAAATAGACTAATATTGAAACACGTGTCTATTTCATGAATATTGGGCTTCTTAGTACGGGGCTTGTTACTAGCAGATTGTTTAATAATAATACATTTGGATTATATAAATCACTGTTTTGTGTAAACAGGGTATTATAATAAAAATTAAAAGAAACGCTTTTTTGGAGTGATCATATAGTTTTGAATAATAATTTACAATACTGAATAGTCATCTGGAAAATTTTAGGTTCGACATGATATCAGTTAAGAATAGACAATGCTTTTTTTTTCATTGAAATTATTTTTGTGAAAAAGTTAATTTTCAAGATTAACTTTTTCAGACTTGATATTAAAATGTACAAAAAATTTGAAAAGGGGTCTTGGAACCATCTACTATACCTTCCTTATAATAATAATAGTAATAATAATTTATTTATAGCCCTCTTTACAAAAAATAAAATGCTGATAGAGGAGTAAATAAAGAAAAAAGAAAAAAATACACACACTCTAATAAAATACAACATAGGATATAAAAGATGCAATGAAAACACCTCTGAAGAATAACAATATTATAATAATAACAATATAAATCTTATCTGGAGTATATTTACAATGACATTCCGTGGTCAATAGTTTTTAACTATTTCTAACCCTTTCATTTCTTTTTTAAATACTTTACTAGCGTCCCAATCCATAGAACAGAGCTTTGGAAGGGTTGCAAGGTCTATATCATAGGCAGCGCAATAGCGCTGCCTAAGTAAAGAAAGATGTGACCAACAATGTTTTATTTATTTTTCCTCCTTACTCGGGCACTTCGTATCGAAGGAGTTGACATAGAAACTTCGAAAAAGGCTCATTCGATTGGAAATTGGAGTTGTTAGTGCCCTTTTTAATAGTCGAAAGTGATCGGAGGGCAACTAACCCCCCTCTCACGCCCCACCTTTCCCCAAACACATCCAATCAAAATTTTTAGATAGCCATTTTATTCAACGTAGTTGAAAGTTTTGGAAATTAGGTCTTTAAGGATGACAGCCCTCAGGGCAAGGGTTTTAAGTTATGCCCTGAGGGCATATAAGGTTTTTATAGAAGGCGTTGTTGTAGCCATTTTGTTCAGCATAGTTGATTTCCAGATAGAAAATATGTTTCTGAGGAGGATACTCCCCCACAACCCTCGGAGTAAGGGTTTTAAGTTATGCCCTGAGGGCATATAAGGTTTTTATAGAAGGCGTTGTCGTAGAAACTTCAAAAAAGGCTCATTCGATTGGAAATTCAAAGGGCTAGTGCCCTTTTTAATAGTCAAAAGTGATTGGAGGGCAACTAGCCCCCCCCCCCCCCCCCCCCACGCCCATCATTCCCCCAAACACATCCAATCAAAATTTTGAGATAGCCATTTTGTTCAGCGTAGTTGATTTCCAGATAGAAAATATGTTTTTGAGGAGGACACTCCCCTACAACCTCGGGCAAGGGTTTTAAGTAATGCCCTTAGGGCATATAAAGTTTTTATTGAAGGTGTTGTCGTAGAAACTTCCAAAAAAGGCTCATTCGATTGGAAATTCAAAGGGCCAGAGCCCTTTTTTAATAGTCGAAAGTGATTGGAGGGTAACTAGCCCCCCCCCCCCCACCACAATTATTCCCCCAAGCACATCCAATCAAAGTTTTGAGATAGCCATTTTTTCAGCTTAGTTGATTTCCATATAGAAAATATGTTTTTAAGGAGGACACTCTCCCACAACCCTCGGGGCAAGGGTTTGTAAGTTATGCGCTGGGGGCATATAAGGTTTTTATAGAAGGCGTTGTCGTAGAAACTTCAAAAAAGGCTCATTCGATTGGAAATTCAGAGGGCTAGTGCCCTTTTTAATAGTCGGAAGTGATTGGAGGGCAACTAGCCCCTTCCCCCACGCCCATTATTCCCCCAAAGACATCCAATCAAAATTTTGAGATAGCCATTTTGTTCAGCGTCGTTGATTTCCAGATAGAAAACACATTTTTGAGGAGGACATTCCCCCACAACCCTCGCGGTAACGGCTGTAAGTTATGCTCTGGGGGCATATAATCTTTTTATAGAACGTGTTGTCGTAGAAACTTCAAAAAGGGACTCATTCGATTGGAAACTGAAATGGCTAGTGCCCTTTTTAATAGTCGAAAGGGATTGGAAGGCAACTAACACCCCTTTCACGCCCACCATTTCCCCAAACACACATCCAATCAAAATTTTGAGATAGCCAATTTGTTCAGCGTAGTTGATTTCCAGATAGAAAATATGCTTTGAGGAGGACACTCCCCTACAACCCTCGGGGCAAGGGTTTTAAGTAATGCCCTTAGGGCATATAAAGTTTTTATTGAAGGCGTTGTCGTAGAAACTTCCAAAAAAGGCTCATTCGATTGGAAATTCAAAGGGCCAGAGCCCTTTTTAATAGTCGAAAGTGATTGGAGGGCAACTAGCCCCCCCACCACAATCATTCCCCCAAACACATCCAATCAAAATTTTGAGATAGCCATTTTTTTCAGCTTAGTTGATTTCCATATAGAAAATATGTTTTTAAGGAGGACACTCTCCCACAACCCTCGGGGCAAGGGTTGTAAGTTATGCGCTGGGGGCATATAAGGTTATTTATAGAAGGCGTTGTCGTAGAAACTTCAAAAAAGACTCATTCGATTGGAAATTCAGAGGGCTAGTGCCCTTTTTAATAGTCGGAAGTGATTGGAGGGCAACTAGCCCCTTCCCTCTCGCCCATTATTCCCCCAAAGACATCCAATCAAAATTTTGAGATAACCATTTTGTTCAGCGTAGTTGATTTCCAGATAGAAAACACATTTTTGAGGAGGACATTCCCCCACAACCCTCGCGGTAACGGCTGTAAGTTATGCCCTGGGGGCATATAAGGTTTTTATAGAACGTGTTGTCATAGAAACTTCAAAAAGGGCTCATTCGATTGGAAACTGAAATGGCTAGTGCCCTTTTTAATATTCGAAAGGGATTGGAAGGCAACTAACACCCCTTTCACGCCCACCATTTCCCCAAACACATCCAATAAAAATTTTGAGATAGCCAATTTGTCCCACAACGTTCAAAGTTCATGAAATTATACCTTTGCGCAGGACACTCCCTCCAGAGTCTTCATGGCAAGGGTTATAAGTTATGTCCTGGGGGCATATAAGGTTTTTATTGAAATCTTCGTCGTAGAAACTTATTGAAAGGGCTAGTGCCTTTTTCAATAGTTGAAAGTGATGGTTAGCGACTAACGCCCCTCTCACGCCCACCATTTTCCCAAAACACATCCAATCAGAATTTTGAGATATTCATTTTGTTCAACGTAGTTGAGGCTTATGGAAATTAGGTCTTTTAGGATATCAAACCCCTCAGAGCCCTCAGTGCAAGGGCTAGTGCCTTCTTTAATAGCTGAAAGGGACTGGATAGCGACTAACGCCCCTCTGACGCCCACCATTGTCCAAAACACATCCAATCAAAATTTTGAAATATCCATTTTGTTCAACGTAGTTGAACGCTCTGGAAATTAGGTCTTTTAGGATGATAACCTCCTTATAGCCCTCAGTGCAAGGGTTGTAAGTATGCCCTGGGGGCATGTAAGGTTTATATAGAAAGTTGTTGTATAAATCATAGGCAGCGCGATCGCGCTGCCTAAGTAAAGAGCGGGGACATTCGAGAACGAGACAGGAAACGGGGACTAAGTGAAGAGGAGGACACTCCCCCACAACCCTCAGGGCAAGGGTTTTAAGTTATGCCCTGGGGGCATATAGGAACAATGTTGGCACAATGTATTATTTATTAATTTTTTCCTTTAGAGCAGGGTACTTCGTATCGAAGAAGTTGTCGTAGAAACTTCGAAAAGGGCTCATTCAATTGAAAATTGGAGTGGCTTATGCCCTTTTTAATAGTCAAATATGATTGGAAAGCGACTAAAACCCCTTCCACGCCCACCATTTCCCGAAACACATCCAATCAAAATTTTGAGATAGCCATTTTGTTCAGCGTAGTTGATTTCCAGATAGAAATTATGTTTTTGAGGAGGACAGTCCCCCACAGCCCTTAGGGCAAGGGTTTTAAGTTATGCCCTGGGGGCATATAAGGTTTTTTATAGAAGGCGCTGTCGTAGAAACTTCAAAAAAGGCTCATTCGATTGGAAATTCAAAGGGCTAGTGCCCTTTTTGATAGTCGAAAGTGACTAGAGGGCAACTTACCCGCCTCTCACGCCCACCTTTTCCCCAAACACATCTAATCGAAATTTTGAGATAGTTATTTATTCAACGCTGTTTTAAGTTCTGGAAACTAGGTCTTTGAAGATGATAATCCCCACCCCCCTCAGCCCTCAGGGCAAGGGTTGTAAATTATGCCCAGGGGGCATATAAGGTTTTTATATATAACGTGTTGTCGTAGAGACTTCAAAAAGGGCTCATTCGATCGGAAATTGGAATGGCTAGCGCCCTTTTTAATAGTCGAAAGTGATTGGAAAGCAACTAACACCCCTTCTACGCCCACCATTTCCCCAAACATATCCAATAAAGATTTTGAGATAGCCATTTTGCTCCACGCATTTCAAAGTTCAGGGAATTATACCTTTGAGCAGGACACTCCCTCCCCCCCCCCCACAGTCTTCAGGGCAAGGTTATAAGTTATGCCCTGGGGGCACATAAGGTTTTTATTGGAATCTTTGTCGTAGAAACTTGAAAAAGGCTCATTCGATTGGAAATTCAAAGGGCTAGTGCCCTTTTTAATATTCAAAAGTGAATTGAGGGCAACTAACCCCCTCTCTACGCCCATCTTTTCCCCAAACACATCCAATCAATATTTTAGATAGCCATTTCTTCCAATGAATTGAAAAGTTTTGGAAATTAAGTCTTTAAGGATGACAACCCCTCCCCCCCCTCAGCCCTCAGGGCAAGGGTTGTAAGTTATACCCTGAGGGCATATAAGGTTTTTATTGAAAGCGTGGAAACTTCAAAAGGGCTCATTCAATTGGAAATGAAAGGGCTAGTGCCTTTTTTAACAGTTGAAAGTGATTAGAGAGCAACTAATACTCTCACGCCCACTATTTTCCCAAACACATCCAATCAAATTTGAGATATTCATTTTGTTCAACGTAGTTGAAAGTTCTTGAAATTAGGGTCTTTTAGGATGATAACCCCCTCAGAGCCCTCAGTGCAAGGATTGTAAGTTATGCCCTGGCGGCATATAAAGTTTATATAGAAAGTTGTTATAGAAATTTCAAAAAGAGCTCATTTGATTGGAAATTACGCCCATTATTTCCACAAAAACATTCAATCACAGTTTAAAAGATAGCCATTTTGTTCAACGTAGTTGAAAGTTCTGGAAATTATGTATTTAAGGATGACAAACCCCCAGAGCCCCAAGAGCAAAGGTTGTAAATTCTGCCCTAGGGGTATATAAGGTTTTTATATAGATAGAGTTGTCGTAAAACTTCGAAAGGGGGTCATTCAATTGGAAACTGAGAAGGCTAGTGCCCTTTGTAATAGTCGAAAGTGATTGGAGGGTAACTAACCCTGCTCTCACGCCCACCATTCCTCCATACACATCCAATCAAAATTTTCAGACAGCCATTTTGTTTCAACGTAGTAGAAAGTTTTGGAAATTAGGTCTTTGAGAATGACCCTCCCCCCAGCACTCAGGGCAAGGGTTGTAAGTTATGCCTTGGGGGCATATAAGATTTTAATTGAAAGTTTTGTCGTAGAAAGTTCAAAAGGGCTCATTCAATTGGAAATTGAAAGGGCTAGGGCCATTTTTAATAGGTGAAAGTGATTGGAGAGCAACTTCGGTCTTAGAGGATAACAACCACCCTAACAGACCTTAGGGTAAGGGTTTGTAATTTATGCCCTGGGGGCATATAAGGTGTTTATAGAAAGCGTTGTCGTTTCCAAAAGGCTCATTCTATTGGAAATCGAAAGGCCTATAGCCCTTTTTAATAGTCGAAAGTGATTGGAAGGCTTGACATTTTTATAGTAAAGATCGATGAGGGTATAATGTATTATTTTTTGTTGTTGTTGTTGTTTAGACCAGGGCACTTCGTATCGAAGAAGTTGTCGTGGGAACTTCGAAAAGGGCTCATTCGATAGAAAATGGAAAGGGCTTATGCCCTTGTTAATAGTCAAAAGTGATTGGAGGGCAACTAATCCCACTTCCACACCCACCCTCCAACGCCCACCCTCTCCCATTTGCCCATTATGTTTAAAAACCAAATGTTTCCTTAAGATTAAATCCAATTGCACTGTGATAATGCTAATTCCCAATAAGGCATCTCAGCAGTATCCCAAGAACGACTGAGGGTATTATGTTCAAACCTTTGGGGCTACTTCTGCTCTTAAATTTTAACCAAATCAAAATAGTGTAAGTGTATCTAAGCTATCAAAGAAAGTGAACAGATTTTTTTGCGAATGGTTTCAAGTTTTCCATTTCAGGTCAACTAGAGGAGGTATGAAACCAAATTAAACAGTACTATTTGTGTCCAGATTTTTAAAAGGGTTGCTCGTTTCCAGATCTGCTCGTTTTGAGTCAAACTCAAAACGAGCAGAAATTAACATAAGTTGGGCGCAAAACCCCTATGCCTTCCCAAGGCCAGAACAAAATTTGTACTTTACTGAAAAAATACAAATGAATGTGCATTGTCAGTTTAATATACATATACTAATATTTAGTAATCAAAATGTTAATATTATTTGATTTATTAAAGTTATAAAAGTAAAAACATTTATTTTTTTTTTTCAGTAAAGTGCAAATTTTGTTCTGACTGTGGGAAGGCATAGGGGTTTTGCGCCCAACTTATGTTAATTTCTGCTCGTTTTGAGTTTTTACTCGGTTATTTATTGTAATTTCTGTTGGTTTGGGTTTCATTTATTTATCGATACTGATTTGTGGTAGTTTCACGCTTGGTAGATTATTTGATTTTATTTTTGCTCATTTTTTGTTTAATGGAGTTCTTTACCTTTCTTTGAAAAACTTATTTTGTGGAAAAAGTTTGTTTTAATTAATGTCCAATAAAAGATGATCCGCCCCATCCAAGGCTTATCTTTACTGAGGGTCGTTAACTCCTGTGCACAGTTTATATAATTATCCAGTATGATCTTTCCCTATCTCACCCATTATAAAAACCCGGACCAAGGTGCAAGTGCTCCAGAGAACGTTTTTGCAGATAGAAACATAAGCGGAATCAGATCTTTTCACGGGTAGACAAGTCAGACTGTGATCTAATCGGAAACAAGTGGAAACCCGCTATTACGAATAATGCACTTTGTTGGAAACAATCGGAAACAGACTAATCCGCTAATGCAGAAAGAAGTGGGAGGAGCTTTTTGTTCGTACCGAGAATGAAGACCAGAAATGATCTGCGATAAACTTACTGGATAATTATATAAACTGTGCTCCTGTGGAAGCGTCCTGCTGGTGCTGGCTTTAAACAAAAAAAGGAAATAAACAGCAACGGAAAAATTAAAATTTCTCCGAAGAGATGTTAAACTTCACCAAAAAGTTTATAAAATAAATTATCCATATTGACAAATTTTCTTAGAATTTCTATTATATGTCAAAGTTTTTATCTCTTGGGGTTTTCTTATCTTGTTTTGCGAGTTTTTTTTAAGCTGAAGAGTTCAATGACTAGAGTAGAAACTGACTAGAGTTCAATGTACTCTTTCAATATGAATGTTTTTTAAAGTCAATGTGAAATTTAGGAAAAGGAGATATTTTAGCAAAATTACACCCTCATAAAGAATTCGTGTACTTGATGACGCACAATAGCTAACACGCATTGCGTTAGCAATTTTTGTTTTTGTTTTTTTTACAGAAAAAAAATGCCAAACGACTTGAAAATCTATTTCCTCTCGTTACCAATAATAGGATGCCACTTGTGTCATGGTTCTTTTTTCTGTTTTTGAGAAAAATTCCTCTTGGGCCATACTGTTTTAAAACTTTCACGGATTGACAAATTCGGAGAAATTGATGGCGAAGAAAAATATTGGCGTGCTACTCCCGCGTCCCTTTTGTCGGCAAAGCCAACTAATGGCTTTGGTATTAATGCTCGTGTCCTTGTAGCGTAAATCTATTTAGCCCTTAATATGGATTGGAATTTCAGGTTTGGCAGATGGATGACTTAAGCCTCATAGCAGAAATTACAGCTCATTCTTGGGCCGTTGTATATGATGTTGTCTGCTCAGAGGGAAAATTTTACACCTGTGGAAACGATGGTAAGTTTCGACAGCCTATTGTGTAGGTAATTCTTATTGTCCTGGAAAAACCAGAGAATTGTTTAGCACTAAAAATACTTCTCAGATATTTTCAACACCTGATTTCCAGGCTCTTTTATTTTTAGGCTATTTTTAATAATAACAAGTAGAGTAAAACCACTTGGTTGGAGATTTCATTCTCGTAGAGTTATGAATTTGTTCCAATGTTTAATGTTTTGTTCCAATGTTTAACCCTAGAAGGGTAAGCTTTCGTAAATTTTACGACGCAAAAACACTTTTTCGCGGTTGCCATGGAAACGGATGCATTGCGCGAACCGACCTCCCCGATATGCTAATATTATGACTAGCCAGTTCTTGTGCCGTCACCGAGGTTTTATTATCTGAACCGGTTGGGGAGATATTAAGGGTGAGTAGTAAAATTTACGAAAGCTTACCATCTACGTAACTTTTTCACCTATTTCAGGAAAAGGGATTTTTTGATCAAAACTTGGTAATTAGTAAGCTTCTTCGGACAATGAAGTTAGATCAGTTTTTTAACGTTGTTGACAAGCTTCATAGCAAATTTCGTGAGGAAATAGCACATGAAAATGCTGAGTTTGGCTATTTTCTGATTTACAAATGAGCAGCAAAAATTTTTCTTTTTGCAGAATGACTTCGCGACGGCTTTCAGATGCGGAAATCCTGCGTCTGCTTGAATCAGAAGATGGTGAAGCAGTAGAGGATTCTTGTACAGACGATGAGGAGGACCAGGAAATCCTTGACATTTCTAATAGCGAAGATTCCGATGATGACTATTTTCCTCCAGACGAGAACGAATATAGCAGCCCTGATGAAAACCTTTCTACTACAGTGAGTTTAAGCCAGCCGTATTCGAAGCGTAAAAAAACCGTTTCTGAAGGTCCTACATCTCCTGAATCGTCAAATGAGACCGATGACGACCCTCCTCTATCCTCTCAGCTGCCAGGGGATGAACATATTGTCATTCCAATGAAAAAATCTTTGAAAGGAAAGAATGGTCATTGATGGTCGGCTGTCCCGCCGTCCACACCTAACAAGGCAAAGGCGAGAAACATTGTTAGAGGTGTAGCTGGTCCTGTAAGTGGCGATGCAAAAGTGGCCAAAAGTGAACTGTCAGCATTTCACCTGTTTTCTTTCAAACGCTGTCTTCGAGAAAATAACGAAACATACGAACGAGGAAATAGTGAGGAAGAAAGACTCGTATTCACAGCAAAGTGCAGCCAATGCTGCAACGACTGAGATAGAAGTTAGGGCCCTAGTTGGTATCCTCATTCTCTCAGGCTTACTCAAAGATGGGCATCTTTCGACCGAGGAGCTGTTTGACACCCAATTGAGTGGCTCTGCATACCATGCCACCAAGAGCCGTCAGCGCTTCAGATTCTTGGTCAATTGTTTGCGGTTCGATGACAAAAATAGTCGGGAAGAACGAAGAAAACATGATCCGTTTGCACCTATAAGGGAAACGTGGGAATTGATCATACAGAGCTGCAAAGAACATTTTCGCGCCAGGAATCAACGTCACTATCGACGAGCAGCTTTTAGGATTCCGTAGACGCTGTCCTTTTAGAATGTATATTCCCAACGAACCTAGCAAGTACGGACTTAAGATTGTCATGATGTGCGACGTTGGAACAAAGTACATGGTGAATGCAATGCCATATTTGGGAAAGGCGACAAGGACTGACGGATTTCCACTAGGACCATACTATGTGCGAGAGCTCACAAGACCTATCTGGGGTACAAATAGAAATGTCACGACTGACAACTGGTTTACATCGATTCCGTTTGCAGCAGAACTACTGAAAGAACCGTATCAACTGACTACAGTTGGTACAGTACGAAAAAACAAGAGAGAAATTCCGGAAGAGCTGCTTGTAAGCAAAGGAGAATCATAGGAACCCCAATGTTCTGTTTCGATCGGGAGCTGACTCTAGTGTCTTATCTTCCTAAGCCATCAAAAATGGTCCTGCTTCTGTCAACTTGCCATGAGGGTACCAGTATCACGTATCCAAGCAAGAAGCCTGAGATCATTGAGTACTACAATAACACCAAAGGCGGTGTAGACACATATGACCAAATGTGTAGTTCAATGTCAGCGGCTCGGAAGACCAACAGGTGGCCCATGTGCATGTTTTATGGGCTGATCAACATCGCGTGTATCAACAGTTATGTCATCTACTCCTTCAATATCTCCAAATCTGGTGGAAGACCACTTTCACGAAAGGACTTCATGAATGTTCTGTTCAAAGAGTTGACCCAGCCGCATATGACCACTCGCTTAGAAACCCCCACTTCGCAGCGCTCGATCAGACTCGATATCAGTCAAACAATGGAGGTGACAGGTGAAATACATTCAGGAACGTCTGTGGAAGGGAGAAGAACGACCTGCAGCCTTTGCCCAGCGCGCATTCGCCGAATGACTACCAATTTTTGCAACCACTGCAAAAAGCCGTTCTGCGGTGAACACACCGTGCGAAGTCATGCATACCATGTGACTCCAAGAAATGAAAGCAACCTTTTGTGCTGTATAAAACATTATCTGAAGATCTGTTTTTGATAATTCCCACTTACTTTTAAAATATACTTAAGTGATGAGTTTTAAAATTCAATGTTTCTGCAAGTAGTAATTTTTACGAAAGCTTACCATCTACGTAACTTTTTGGGAAGCTTACCTTTCTAGGGTTAATGACGCTCCGGGAAAAACCTTACCGCTGACTTGCCGTCTTAACAAGAGTAAGCCTTTCCCCATTAAATATCTCATCAATAGGAAGTTTTATTATTGTAGCATCTCTTTTTTCTTAAACTCATGAGACGTGTCTGTTTTTGCGTTTCTCATTTTAACCTTATCTGATGTAGCGAGTTGTTTTCCACATTAAGGGTGTACTTGCTTAAGGTATATCTAGTCCATCTGCTTGACTTAACTGCTAATTCCTTCAAGGTATGAAATTCTTGCTAGATATATAAAAAAAAAATAAATAAATAAAAAAAAAGAAGAGAACAGCAAGAACCCTGGCTACGGCAGTAGCTGCAACCAAGACCCCTTTCTGCTGGACAATCGGGATTGTCTGGGCACTTTCATACAGATAAATGGAAGTTATAAATGACAATTGTCTCCCTGAAAATCCACTCCTCCCTGAATTAAATTCATGCTGATCGCTGCAAAAATTCCTACCTGCTTTTCTATTCAAAGTTGGCAATTGGGAATGTTTTTTTTAGGGGGTATGGGCCCACTTTTTATCGAACAAAATTAACTGAAAATCCCTGCATTCCTCTAGTTTAGATAAAGTGTCTCTTGCCTGTTTTTCTTCTAAAAATTTGGCAGTTTGGGGGGGGGGGGGGGGGGGGGGGGGGGTGAGTTGTAAACTTTGGTCCTCCAATTATATACATAAAAAAGTTATACGAGTCTTGATCAAGCAAATTAAGACGTGTTCATCTTTCTCTTAGAAAGCTGGTGGTGGGTATTTGAGGGCCATTAACATTGGCTCACCTGTCGTATAAATTGAGGAGCATTCTGCGATGTTGGTTCGAATAGAGTGTGGATCACCTTCCTTCGTGCGAAGAAGCTGGTGGCTGGAATGGCACCAAGGATTGAGGGGCCATGGGCCATTTATGCCTACACTACATGCCTTTTTTCATAAAAATTTGGCTAAGTTCGTAAAAGAGGCCAAGGGCCCATTTTGTGTCTCCAATCTAGCATGGCCAACATAATGGTATGTTTTCGATTTTTTTTTATAGAGATCTTGACTGAACTTAACGCCTGATATGGTACTGGTCAATCATGTTTTCTAAATAAAGAGTGAAGTGGGCTCTATATAATATTGATTTTCGCTTTTTCACCAAGGTATTTAATATGGAAGAAGTTATCGTACAAACTTTTAAAGACAACTTTTTGCTGCTCTCCCCTCAAAGACATCAGAGCCCCTGGGGCAAGTGTTGTAAGTTGTACGATTTGCCCATTGTTCACATATACTATTGTTACTAGCAAAGGGGAGATTTTTGATCCTGGGTCTCCAAAAAGGGTAAAGGTATTAAGGCGAAGCTTTACAGATTTTTTTTTTTTGGGGGGGGGGGGGTGGGTGTTGAACTAAACCAAAACACAGTATATGCATGCAGGTTGTAAAAAAAGGGCGTATCAACAATATCTCAGGAACAGCCTAAGCCATTAAGTTGAAACGTTCAGGGCAAGTTGAGGGGGGGGGGGTATTCAACTAAATAAAAGGCCTTGGGTGCATCCTACTACTTCTACTATCTACCTCTACCTAGACAAAAATATTTAAAAATATGAAATAAATTTTTGGAGATTTAGAGAGTTCAGGGAGCAAGGGAATGGGGATAAGTGAAGGTGAAGAGGTGAGAAGGTTGAAAAATTGAGGTGAGAATGTCTTGGGCTACGAGAGTATTGATTAAGTTAACAGCTTACAAAAGCTGTTACTTAAGTTAACTACTAATATAGGTAGTATTGTTAGTAAAGCAATGAAAATGTTAAAAGTAGAATAGCCATGGCCCAGGATATTTTTGTAATTTGAAAACAAGTTTGGAAGAATAGGAAGACAAGTCTGCGAACCAGGACTAAAATAGACTATTAAAAGCTGCGGTGATGCCAATGGTCAAGTATGACCCTGAAGTGCGGGCGTTTCAAAAGACGGAGAAGGATTTTTTTTGGATATTTTCCAGAGAAAAAGTCAACGGATTGTTGTGGGTACCCGTCTGACTTACTGTGTTTCAAAGAGTAAGCTGTACGACAAATTTGGTTCAATCCTGCTTTCTAGGGCTATAATGAGAGAAAGGTTGAGAGGGCTGGGACATGTTCTGCGGATGAAATATGACAAATTGTCGAAGATTGTCTTTTTCTGCCAGCCATCTAGAGCCAAATAAAAATCAGATCTTCCCCGATTAAGACGGGAGAATGTCTTAAAGAAAGATTTAAGCGAAATTAGAACTTCTAGGGAGCATGTAGTAGTAGCTGTGCTGGCCTCAAGCGGCATGGTCCTGTAGTGAGTTGTTAGTAGTAGTTGTTGTATTTTGAACAAAATAAAACACTATATGCACGCACATTTTCAAAAGGACGTATCAGCAATATCTCAGGAACGCCTAAAGATTTTAACTTGAAACCTACAGGTTGTGAGGGGGTTAACCAAAATTGCTCAATACGCATGCTGCTACCACTACTTCTAATACTACTACTACTACTACTAAAGTATTACTGCTGGTACTGCAACTACTACTATCAAACAGTTCGTGGTAACGAACTGTATAGAAAGAGCGACCCGGCTCAATAGTAACCGAAACTCTAAAAAACGGAAGTTTGATACCAATAGACACATCAAAAGAATCAGATTTTTATACTGATTTTAAATATATATAATTTTCATCAAGTTTAGTCTTACCCATCAACAGTTACAAGCCTGAGAATCTTTGCCTTATTTACGAAAAAAGGGGGAAACACCCCTAAAAGGGATAAAATCTTAATAAAAATCACACCATCAGATTCAGCGTACCTGGGAACCTTACTGTAGAGGTTTCAAGCTCCTATCTGAAAAAAATGTGGAATTTGTTTTTTTTTGCCAGAAGAAAGATCACGATGCATGTTTATTTGTTTGTTTTCTATTGTTTTTTTTCCCAGGGGTGATCGTATCGACCCAGTGTTCCTAGAATATCGCGAGAGGGCTCTTTCAAACAGAAATTAAAAGTTCTAGTGCATTTCTTAATTCAAATTACTATACTAGGGCCAAAGATAATAAGATGAAACTTTCAGGGAATGCTGATAGGTATATCGAACTAAGTGAATGATACTACTACTACTTCTACTGCTACTATTGCTATTGCTGCTACTAGTATTCCTTGTACTATCACTACTGCTTTTACCAAGGCTAAGGGTATTAAGGTAAAAATTTCAAAGGAATGTTGAGAGGGTGTTAACTAAATCAAAACACACCATGGGGACGCAGATTGTCGAAAAGGCATATGAGCATTATACCAATGAATGGCATAGGGTTTAATATTGAATGTTGAACTAACCAAAAGGCAATATGTACATACTCCTACTATTAATGCCAGCAATACTTCTATGGCCATTACTAATAGTGAGGCTAAGGGTATTATGATGAAACTTCCAGGGAACGCTTAGGGGATGCCGAACTATATCAAAAGGACTGCATCCATGCAGGTTATCAAAAGGGTGTAACAGGAATATCTCAGAAACGGCTTAGCGCATAAAAGTTGGACATTTCAGGACACGTTGAGAGGGATGGTGAACTAACCAAAAGGTTGTGAAGACTAGCATTACTATTATTATTGTTGTCATTGCCATTGCTCCTCCTACTAGTACTGATTAAGCATGCAGGTTGTCAAAAGGACGTAACAGCAACATCTCAGAAAAGGCTTAGAATATAAAGTTGAAACTTTCAGGACACGTTAAGGGGGATGTTGAACTAACCAAAAGGTTGTGAAAACTATCTACTACTGTTGTCACTGTTGGTATTGCCCCTGCTCCTACTACTAGTACTGATACTTCGACTACTACTTTTTCTAAGGCTAAGGATGTTACGGTAAATTTTTAGGGGAATAGTGAGGGGTGTTTTGGACTAATGATAATGTAGTAGATGCGTACTTCAATTACCATTACTAGTATTTCTGCTATAGCTGCTAGTACGACTATTGGTAAAGCTAAGGTTATTAAGATGAAGCTTCACGGAATGTTGAAAATCTTGAACTGACTCTGAGCACACTATCTGCGTGGAGGTTTTCAAAATGGATTATTATCAATATCCCAGGAATGGCTTAGGGTATTGATATGAAACTTTCGAGTCATGCGGAGATGGTTAATCAAGTAAAACGGTCTAAGTACATATTGCTACTGCTGCTGCTACTATTACTGCTATTATATAGGAACGTTGAGGGGAACCCCCCCCCCCTCCTGGAATTCAGCTTATGGGCGCCCATGCATTGTTCACATATAGAATTTGTTATTAGGAAAGAGGGTAATGCTTGATCCTTGGTATCCATAAAGGGTAATGATATTAAGGTGAATATTATAACAGAATGTTGGGGCGGGTGTTGAACTAAATCAAAACACGCTATGTCTGTGCAGTTTGTCAAAAGAGTGTATGAAATGAATTTTCAGAAGTTCAGAGAGTTCAGGGTCCAAGAATAGGCTCGAAAATTAACGTTAAGATAATTTAGGTCGCTAAAGGTGAGAATAAATGAAGTTGCAGAAGTGATGTTGGGTAATAATAAGATTGATCAATCGAACCCGTTTCACTTGCTAGCATCAAAGGCAACGCTATAGTTTTGCCTATTGTTAAGGCCATCAGGCTTCAAGTTTTTATTATTTACTTATATTATTTTTTCCAAGATGCATTCCATATGGAAGGGATGGTCGTAAGGGCCCTTTCCCCTCCTCCTTTTTCAACAAATACACCCAATCAAAATTTTTAGATGGCCATTTATTTCAAAATAGCCTAATGATCATAAGACAATGCCTCCACAAACCCCAGAGCCCA
Source organism: Artemia sinica (assembly GCA_027921565.1). Taxonomy (NCBI): domain Eukaryota; kingdom Metazoa; phylum Arthropoda; class Branchiopoda; order Anostraca; family Artemiidae; genus Artemia; species Artemia sinica. Next base: position 40,340,991 of record CM051265.1, read on the forward strand.
GGGACAAGGGTTGTAAGTTATGCCCCGGAGCATATATGGTTTTTACGGAAAGGGAGGTCGTATAAACTTAGAAGGAGCCTCTTTTGATCGGAAATTAAAAGTTCTAGTTCCCTTTTAAGAGACAAAAGTGATCAGAGGGCAACCATTCCCCCTTCCTTGAATTCCTTTCCCCCAAATGAATCCCATCAAATTTGAGATAGAGATATTTTGTTCAAATTAGTTCAAAGCCAAAATAGTTATGCCTCCAGGGTTGACAACACCCTACCCCAGCCTCTGGGGCAAGGGCTATAAGTTATGCTAATTGCCTATTGATTACATCTAAGGTTCTTATGGACGGAGTGGTTGTATAGACTTTGGAGGAGGCTCGTTCGAATAGCAACTGAAAGTTCTAGCTCTCTTTTTTAAAGTCAAAAGTGATTTTTGGGGTAACTAGCCCCTTCTCCTCCCTGTCACACCCTTCTTTGCTCAAGTGCATCCAATCAAAATTTTAATATAGCTGTTTTATTCAAAAAAGTCCAAAAGTGAAATAACTATAACTCAGGGGTTGATAAACCCTAAAAAAGCCCTTGGGTCAAAGGCTGTCTATTATGCGAGTTTCCCATTGAAATTTTTTTATTAAGAATAGAGAGAATATTTTATTCTGGAACTCCGAAATTGGAAATCAGAAATTCTAGTGTCCTTTTCCAGAGTCAAGATTCATTGGAGGGCAATGAATCACCCCCTGTAACCTCTTTTCCCCAAATACACCCGATTCAAATTTTGAGATAGTCGTTTGTTTGCAATATTCCAACTACGTGTCCCAGGTTGAAAAAAAACCCAGAGTCCGGGGTCAAGGGATGTCAGTTATGGAAGGTGCCCAATATTGGCCTATAAGATTTTTATGGAATGGGTGGTCATGGAAGACACTCATTCGAATGGAAATCGGAAGTTGTAGTTCCCTTTTTAAGAGTCGAAAGTGATCAGAAGGAAACCGGCCTCTCCCCCCCCCCCCCCTTTTCCCAAATATATCCGGTCAAAGTTTTGAGATAGCGATTTTGTTCAAAAAAGTCCAAAGGTCAAATAAACTATGCCTCCGGAGTTGACAAGTTGACAATCCTTCCAGCTACTGGGGCAAGGACTGAGAGTTATGCTGGGTCCAATTACTATGGCCCCGGGGCTGACAAATACCCCCACAAACTTGGGGACAAAGGTATATTTAATATACTGATTTAGGGGGGAAATTTGATTCACGGTTCAAGGGCTGTATTTGTGCAAGTTTTTTATTGTTACTTTTTTTTTACTTTGATACTTGTTTACATTGATTATTTGTTTATTTTGCTATTTTCTTATAGTAATTGAAACTCAAAAAGACCAGAAATTACTATTAAAAATTAAATGAAACCCAAAATGAATAGAAATTGAGTAAATAATCATAGCAAACAACCATAAAACAGGGTAAAAACGAGTCACGCTTAAATTGAATTGGTAAATCAAGCTTAAAAAGAATAAAAATCTTTTACTATCAAATAAATGAAATCCAATCCAAACAGAAATAAAATAAACAATCATCGTAATCAAACATACAACAGGTTAAAATGAGTGAAACTTAAATTGAAACTTGAAAATCAAGCTTAAAACGAACAAAAAATCTTTTACTATTAAAGAATACATGAAACCAAAAACAGACAGAAATTTAATACAAAAACTATAACAAACAAACATACAACAGATTTAAAATTTAAATAGTAAAGTAAAATAAAGTAAAAACCAGTAAAATTTAAATTGAATTTGCAAATCAATCTTAAAATGAAAAAAAAATCACTATAGACAAGAGTTTGGCTACTGCCTCCTTCTTTAACTGTAAACATATATAGCCCACCGCGTCATTGGTGCTTCACTGAAACTATACGTGTCTTGAACAGTCTTGGAAAGAACTAAAAAAAAAACTGAATTTTTAATATATAACAATATTAATTGCTGAAAGCTCATCAGTTCTAGACTTTGTTTCACTGTAGTTTTATTTTTATTTTCAAAGTTGTAATAAGCACAAAAGAAAGTATTTGTAAGATAATTCGTTTTCAGTAAAGCGCCAATTACGCAGTAGGCTTTAGACTTTTACAGCTAGGGAAGGGGCAGTAGCCAAACTCTTCTTTATAGTGAAAACTATAATTATCTTGAATAGTCTTGGAGAGAAATAATAAAATTAGATTGAATTTTTTATGTATAACGATTTTAATAGCTGAAAGCTCATCAGATCAGGATTTTATTTCAGGGTAAATATATTGTCGTTTTCAGTGTTGTTATAAGTACAAATGTAAAATATGTAATATGATAGACAAACTCTGTTTTTAGTGAATTTTGTGCGTTTTCTGAGGTTGATTTGTATATTTGACTTAAGTTTTAGTCGTTTTAATATTTATTTATTTATTAGTACCTGTTGTGTGTGTGTTTTCTATAATTGTTTATTTAAATTTGTGTTCGTTTTGGGTTTCATTTGTTCTTTAACATGTGAGATTGCCCCTTTTCTTGGGCTAGAAACTAAGTCTGGCTGTTTCCTTAAGCAGACTCTGGGTAAACTTCTCCCTCTAAACACCCCTTCGGAACGTATTGATTTCTATTTATAAACTTCTTTACCCAGAGTTCTTAAAAACATAACTAATCAATTGGTAGCACTCTTAACGGAAGCAAATTAGTTTGAATCGGTACTCAGAATTCGGTGGCAACTTGATTTTATTATTAAAATTTCATAAAAAGGAGAAGAAAGTGTTCTATTCCGAGTTGTTATATATAACCTTCCCCAATGGCTCTCTTCAGAGAAAGCGCTGATATTTCACGCATCTTGCTAGAAGTCATCTGCATTAGTGCTTAAATAAAATTGGACTTGAAAGAAAGATAAAATTAGGCTTGAAACAAAATATAAAATGAATAAGAGGTAATTAGATTGCAGCAGGGATGGACACACATATTTCGTGCAAGTTGCTACTTTTAGCATTCATTATTATTTAAATAGGACTAGAGTTGTAAGTAAGATAAAAATTAGGATCGAGACAAAATATTGAACATTAAATTAAAGATTTTCGATTCTGTACATAGGGAGTCGTTAAGGAGAATATTACGGCACTGTGGGTTACGAACCGATATCCAAGAATGTATAGGTGCTGTGTGAACCGACGATTTCGACTTGACTGAATGGATCAATTTCACTCCGGAGCTCGACAAGGCTGTATCCTCTCTCCTGTGCTTTTCACGATTTTCATTGACTACATACTCCGGACATGTCATTTTGTTGGAGGGATACAGTTGAATGAGAGCCACACCATTTTTGATGGGGATTTTGTTGGTGACATTATGCCCCTTTATCATCTAAAGGAAGACTCAGGGCAGAACATCACAGAGCTCACAAACACAGCCAGACGATTTGGGTTGGCAATCAGTACCCAAACAATAAAAGTCATGCGTAAAAAATGTCAATTTATTGCCGGGCTGGCCACTGATGGTCGGTTCTGATAAGCTAGAGGAAATTGCAGAATTTAAGTATCTTGGAAGCCTCATAAGCTCTGCTGGAAGCCCTCTCTGTACTAATATGTGAATGCGAGACATGGGTATTGACAAAACAGCTTGAAAAAAGAAGACAAGGTTTTGAAAATAATTGCCTCCTGTTCATTCTGGGTATTCACTGGTCTGATGGGATTGCGAACATCGTTATACGAGAAAAAACGAAACAACCATTGATACTTGGGAGAACTTGATGTGAGCAGATGGTGTTGTTGATGCCATAAAGTCCGAATGGGCGATGGCAGGCTCCCTCATGATGTTTGACATTGGGTTTCCCCCGGTATTAGAAAACATGGACCGCTAAAAACGTCACTTTGCTGATGCGAAGAGAGAGAGACTAAACTGGCGGGTACATCTTTGCTTCACCTGTAGTCAAAAGCCCTTCAGAGGTCGCCGTGGAGAGGCACCATTGTAGCTTTATGCACCAAACAGCATGGGAGGAACTAAGTAAGTAATTTCTGATTCATATAATTGGTGTTTATTTGTTACAATTGGAGCAATCAGAACCTTTATGCGGTCTCCGTGCTAGGTTTTTATGCAGTAGAATAAAAACTTTTCTGAACGGTTTAAATCATGATAAAGTAAAAATATTATGAAGTGGATCCCAGGTGGTTCTGCTGCCCGTGCATGGTAAGGGGAAAATCAGGTCTGAACATGTTTAATCACAATAAAAAAAACTATTAGATAGCGGAAGCAGATGCTATTTTGTGCAGGTATCAGGTGTAGTACTGGCCCTGGCTGCTTAAGAAACGTTACAGCGAATGTTGTAGTAAATATCTTCTGATTGTCTGGTTCGCAAGTGACCATCACCTTTTTAATCTTTTACTTTTAGTATTATTAAGAAATATTTAATCTCTGCAGGAAAAATCAAGATGTGGTCGACGAAAGACTGGTCTCTTTTAAAAGAAATATATAGTTGTGATCAAATACTTCGAAAGCTTGTCGTGCATGATGGACGGCTGTATGCAGGTGATGAAAAAGGAGACGTAAGTAGACAGCTCTTAATCTTTTCAGAACCGGAACTGATGTTGGTTACCCAGCAATAAAATTCCATCTGTGGCTTTTCCTATTTTTAAGTTTGGGTTTTTACGAATCCCCTTTATTTTGTCTAAGTAAAATTTCTTAGATTCGAAGCTGAATTTCTTAGAAATCAAACAACTTTTAACGTTAATAGAACTTCATGCAATCTTTTTGAGAAAAGGCAAAATTTCTGCATCTATCGTAATTTTTGGGAATAATGCCATAAATCCTACTTTCAAAACTCAAAAGATGCTATTGTTTAAATTTTTCTATGAAGTTTAGTTTGCATTAAAGTGATTTTGAGCTAAAATTATATTGTAAACGTCCAAAACCATTAAGTTGAAAAAATAAGACATGCTCTCTTCAATATCCAAAAATGAAGTTCAAACTAAGAAATAATTTTTATGATTGTGTATCTCCTATCTATTATTTGTATGATATCCTAGTGGTAACTTTTTTTCTAGACAAGGTATAATTTTTTTTCAAACTAGGATACCAAGATTGTGCTCTTCTAAGAAATGAAACTGACATTGGCACCCAGAAATACAATTCCTTTAGTTTTCCTGAATTTGATATTGCGAATTCCCAACATTTTGTCCAAGACAAATTCCCTAGTTTTGAAGCTTAGCTTTTTAGAAATCAAATAACTTTGAGCTCTGGCAAAACTTCATATTAACTTTTCCACAGTGGCGTCGTTCGGGGTTGGCAAGGGGGCGGAAGTTGCACCCCCCCCCCCAAAAAAAAAATGGAAAAAAAGCTTTTATATAGCCCATGACTCTCTGGATGTTGAACTTTTTGCCTCCTCAATAAAAATGCTCGAGCTAAGCTCCTGCTTTTCCATAACATAAGTAAGTTCAGATATCTCTCACAAATTTTTGGGAAATGCTACTGAAAATCCTGGTTTCGGAACAAAAGTTCCGATCCTTTTTTTCTACAACTTTCGATTTTGAATTTAATTATATTTTAGATTATTTTAGATGTCTTATGCATGACAACTAATCAAGAAGACATGCAGTCTTTTTTATGCCAAAATGAGCCTCAAATTAAGAAATAATATCTAAAGTTGCCAACGGAACATCAATTTTCTTGAAAATACCAGAGGTAGTTGTTTTTTTTCTAGACAAGATTGAAATTGTTTTTCAACGCGAATGGACAGGTTTTAATCTTTCATGAATTGGAGCTAAGATTATTTTTTCAAAGATAAGATTTGCTTTGTTACTTTCGATTCAAAGATAAGATTCAAATAAAGATGTTACTTTCAAAGATAAGATTTGCTTTGTTACTTTCGATTTTTTCCTCTCTGATTTTGCCTAATTGCTAAGATTGGTTCCCTTAAATGAAAATTGTTTCCTTGATTAAACAATTTGGATACGGTAGAGTCGACATTGCAGTTTCAGCCACATGGGAGAGATGCCGTAACCATGCCATGGTTTTCAAAGACATGACGAAAGTTTAAATATCTTTTGTTAGAAGCTGTGACGTTATTGAGAGTGGGGAAGATAACATCTACTCGGTAGCATTTTTTATAATGCTCTTCACCCACTCACAAAAATTCCGAAATCTTCTACTGATGATGATGTAACAAATACTCCGTTACAATACGAATCTATTGACGTTGTGTTCAACGACACCAAGACTGTTGTCACAGAGATATGATTCGCTAACACTTACGTTAAGTTTACTCAATGAACTGTTTCACATACGTTCATTAATTGTAGTAAATATTACACTGTCTTACTAATTTTAAAAAGCAAAAACAATGTAAATATAAATTTTGACGATTACTTCGTGGTCTGAGACCGTCAGTAAAGAATTTTTCGTTATTTTAAGAAGAAAAATTTAGTATACAACACCGTTTTATATAAAGATACCATTTTAAAAGGGAAGGTAGGTTGACAACCCCAGCATTTTAATATAGGTAGATGGCCAATAATTAAAACCGGACTGGAAAAATTAAGTATACGACACCGTTTCATAAAAGATACCATTTTAAAAGGGAAGGTAGGTTGACAACTACAGCATTTTAATATAGGTAGATGGCCAATAAATAAAACCGGACTGTTGCAACCACAACACTTTTGTTGGTGAAACCAAACAAATGTTCTGTAAAACTTCACGTTGCCCAAGGAGTGTAAATATACAGTTGTGTTCATCTTGATAAAACTTGCACATTTAGCATTCAGTGTAAATATTTTATGTGACAGAAGGAAAGCTCTTCCTTTATCAAGGAAACTTTCGTGATAAAATGTAACAATATTTATTTTCAGGTGCATGTCATCAACGACACTGACAACCAGTATATATCTAAACTTGAGTTAGTTGAAGAAATATGGGACCTAAAATTAAAAGGAACCGACATCTATTCAATACGGGATAGCGGACTGACGATTTCTACTTTGCACGATTATGGTGAGATAAGTAACAAATATTACTTCATTGTAAGCTCACCTGAAAGTGAGTGTAACTTAGCTGCAGATAAGCTTAAATACCTTCTTCAAGCTTAAACACCGTCTTAGAATTATGTGTAAGATGGGATCATGTTTCATTTCTTGGAAAGGCTATTACAAGCTCTAAGAAAGCTGAATTTGCTTATCCATCGAACGAAATATGTTAAAAGACACAAAAAACCTGTGAAGTTTAAGAACGTGCATACATTACGTCATAATAGAAGAAAAATAGGAAATAAATTTTAGAATCAGAAGCAACGCTCTAGAGTTGCCTATAGTAAAGAGCTACAAGGCTCTTTTCAATGTACTATTATTTATTTAATTTTTTCCCAGAGGAACTAAATATGGATAGAATAGGAGATGAAAAGAGGCAGAAAGGAATGTTATTAATTGTGATATGGGCATGTACTCATATTTGGAAGATGAGGAAAAAGAAAAAAAAGAGTTGAGTTAGAAAGATTTAAAGGAGTAGTTAGGGGGAAAGTATAGCTTTTAAGAAAGAATAGAAAATGGAAAGAAAGAATTGATGAGGAGTGGATACAGGGTTTGGTAAATAGTTTATTTTTTTTTTCCTTTTCAATCAAGGCAATCAAGTAATGTATGAATTTATTTGGAAGTTTAAAGTTTATGGGTAATTTGGTAGAATTTTGGAACCCTTCTTCCTAAATAGGTTTTTTATTGTTTAAGTGCATGTTTTATTGTTTGTTGAGGTTTTTGTAAGGGAAGATTGGTTCAAATTGTATTGTATTTATTTTATTATTATTAAGTTTTTTATTCTTATTTATTTTATTTTATTTTATTTTTGAAGCTGGAAGGGGTAATATAAAGTTTGGATTGTAATTGAAGCCACCGCCAAAGGATTCTCCTAAGGAGGGGGAGCATCCTATAAGCGGGAAGTGCGATGTATTTTGTTTTGTTTATATTTGTGTCGTGTTTGCCCCGGAGAGTAACCTGTTGTATTTGATTGCCTTAATTCATTTTTAGTTGGTAAACAAGGATTTTTTTTGAAATGGGGAATTTATAGTTATGATGATATTGTTATATTGGATTAGTTTAGTTTTTTGAATTTCAGAGGTATAAAGGAGGAGAAAATAGAGGAAGAAAAGTTTTTTGGTGATAGGAATTGGTTGAATTTTGTAATTTTGTTGAATTTTCTATTTAATAGGAGAAAAATGAAGATGAAGGGTAAAAGAGAAAAAGGAAAAACAAGGAAAAAAGGAAAGGGAAAAAATTGAAAATATAGGATAAAATTACAGAAAATGATAATGATGGCTAATTCTCTTTATAAAAAATTTTGATCATGTTAAATATTTATGGTAGCAAGTTTTGTTTTCATCAATATTGTTTGGATACCCAATTTAAAAAAAAATGAAGTTTTTAAATTAGTGTAGGTGACATTAAAGTTTTGAAATTATTTGAAAAAGATTATTATGTCATCGAGAGGAGAGGAGGTGGGATTATTAAAAAAAAAATTGGATAGGATGGTTGTATAAGCTTTGGAGGGGCTCATTCAATTGAAAATTGAAAGTCCTGATGCTCTTCTCAAGAGTCAAAAGGGGTCAGTAGGTAATCAGTCCCCCTCTTAAGCTCTTCTTTCCCTAATTGTATTCGATCAAAAATTTGAGATAGCTGTTGTGTTCAAAATAGTCCAAAGGTCAAATAATTATGCCTCCAAGGTTAAAAAAAAAACCCACAGACCTCACAAGGGCTGTTGGCTGTAAATTGTGCAGTCTGCAAGGGCTGCAGGCTGTGCATGTTGCCAATTGTTAGAGCATAAGGTTTTTTTGAAAAAAGAAGGAATGCACACCGGTTACATGCAGGATTTAACATTAAGAAAAGAGAAAATGTTTGATTCTGGGTGTATCCAAAAAGGCAAAGGGTATTAGGGTGATACTTTGGAGAATGTTGAGAGGTATGTTAAACTGCATCAAAAGACACTATATGCATAGAGTGTATAAAAAATTGGATCTTCAATGTCTTAAGAAAAGCTTAGGGTATTAAGTTGAAACTTTTTAGGACATCTTTGAGGATGTTGAAAAATGGTTAGGGGGCCTCCAGCCTCCCTCCCATGTCTATTTAGCTTCCCTCCCTCCAAACACATTCGATGACAGTTTTGAAATAGCCATCTTGTTTAAAATAGTCTAAATTCAAATATCTAGGCTATGGCTAAAGGGATGAAATATCCATTCAAATCTTTTGAGAGGGATGCCGAACACAATCAAAACATCCTATGTGCATGATGGTTTTTTAAAAGACGTATCAGCAATATCTAGGGAATGGCTTAGACTATTAAGCTTGAACTTTTAGGATATGTCGAACGGGATGTTGAAGAATGATTAGAGGGCAACCAGGCCCACTCCCTTGCCCTTTTTAGATGCCCTCTCCCCTAAACACTGATCAAAATTTTGAAAAAATGATTTTGCTCGAAATAGTCAAAAGGTCTAGTAATTATGCCTCCGGGATACAGCCCCCCCCCCCGAGCCCCGAGAAAAATGGTTGTAACTTATGCAATTCGCCCTTTCTACGATGCAGGATTTATTATGAGGAACTGGGGGGAGATATTCACAATAGCCGAAAAGACAAATAAATATGCCTCAAGGGATGACATAATCCCTTGTAAACCATGGGGACAAGTGTTGTAAGTAAGTAAGTAAGTAGCACTGGGTTTATTTGAAAATAAAGTATACATCTTCGATTCCCTGAAGCAAACTTGTATGGGAGAAACCCTCCAAATAAATCAATAAAAAAAAAAAATCATAATTAGAGCTCAACTTATCGGACCCGAAAACCACTGAACCCTCAAACAGCACCCATCAAAATTATAATATTTATATTCACTTTCACATTCAGCTGCAACTAAACCCTCCTCAAAAACTTAACTTAACTGGCCCAGAATAATCCATCCAAAATTTACACATCAAAACAATGGTTCTTTAACAATTTACGAAATTCCTGCAAACCTCCAACATTCCTCAAATCCTCTGATAAACTCTCCCAAACTAACGAAACAACATGGCGAGTTGGAAACCTAGATCTAGACGTGACCATAGCTGGTCTTCTCACCAACTGAGAAGATCGTGTCAAATGATCGTGAATAGTAGACGCAAGACTAAACATTCCTGAAAAACATGATGGTAACTTAAATTGACAATATTATTCCCTTTTTCCCTAAACCTATCTGTATAAACATCGAGGCCACCTTTGTATAAACATGCAGTACGGGTTTAACGAAATGAAAGAATGTTTAAAAAAGGGAACATGGTTCTCCTTCGTATAAACGTCTGAAGATTGCACAAGGTGGGGGGGGGGGGCAAGTAATGTTGTTGTCCGATAATTCCAATTTTCGGATATAAGGTCTTTATACAGTCAAGCTAAGTTCCAAGGAACTCTAGGCTGAAAAAGGGGAGCACAAAGGGCTCTTCTAACGTTGACTTCTTGGTTAAGGTTCCTTTCCTCTTTGAACCATCAGTTATTCGAAGCTTAAATTTCTGGGAAAAAAATTTAATTTAGCTTATTCTAACCTTTAAAATGCTGTTTTTGTCCAAATGGCTCAAGCCTTGTCGAAGTGGAAATACTACCGAACTATAAACCCAAAATCACCAACTTATAGTAAAATGTTAGACTTCAGCACTAGTTGTTATCATTTTCTCCTACATACGTATTAAAATTATCTCCAAGTGACAAAAATCTCTTAGAGGTTTTCTTCTTATTTTAATTTTATCTTCAAACTTTTATCTCCAAGGGGAATTCAGACAGACAGTGGTAGTCTACCTTAATTACAAAGTAAAACACTTACACGCTGTTAGTTCCAAAAAAGACTACCCGCTTTTCGTTCCCAAATCCCTATTTTAAACTTTGTCTTATTTTGTCATTCTTGTTTCTCATTGGCCAGAGACTGGTATTTACAAATTTAGGGAAATATCCAATGTCAGTTTATTTGAACCAATATTGTAAATATATGTTGCAGCAGCTGCGAATCACTGATTTTTGCTCAATTTAAGTTTCAGCTTCGCTCAGATGAGTTTTGTTCAGAAAATTTTTATTTTACCGCATAAAAACATAATACGGAGATCGCATAAAGGTTCCGATGGCTCCAACTGTAATAAATAAACACCTATTATATGCTTCAATATTTACTTACTTAGTTCCTCCCATGCTGGCTGGCGCATAAGGCGACAATGGTGCCTCTTCCTTGTGACCTCTGATGAGCTTGCAGCCAGAGGTGGAGCAAAGATACACCCGCCAGTAGGGGCGTCCGTATGGGGGAGCGGGGAGAGGCGCCCCGCCCACTAACTTTTTTGGCATTTGGTAAAATGTTCGCCAAAGGCGCAAATTTTGGCAGAAATTTTGCAAAATCGGCCTAAATTTAGAAAAATTTTTGATTTCTGCAGAAAATTTGGCATACATCAGGTAGCGATTCGGTGAAATTTACGATGATCGCCCCCCTCCCCCCGATGAAATGAGCCTCGGGACGCCCCTGCCCGCCAGTATAGTCTTTCTCTCTAAGCATCTACCAAGTGCCGTTTTTTTGCTGTCCTTTCTTCTTCTTCTAACCTTCCGCTGAATGCTAATACCCGAAAAATTTGGGCTATAGGATTTATCGAGCGGCAATGTGTTACCATAAGCTTTAGCTAGAACATTGCCCTCTTTGTCAACTATTTGTTTTAGACATGTATTTTAATTGAGCACTAACTTCTCTGGAAATGTTGCTCTCGCATATCCACCATTCAATTGGTGGAAATCTTTTGGGATTTCAAAGAATTTTAGTTTTTCACCTTCGTGACAATGTTCAACCATGTTTCCAATAAGGTGTCCATTGCTGCTGATTTCGTAGTTCAGATATTCATCCCTACAAGCATTCAATGCAACGATAACTCTATCATGCTCTCACACTTTCTTATAATATTTCATCTTGGACAGCCTTGAATGTTTCCTATCCACCTAGAAAAATAATTCATCATGTTTTCTCTTGACATGGCAATTATTCTCTTCTATTTTATTCGTATCTAGTAGAATATTTCTTGTTCCATTTCGAGTCATATATAATTTTTAATGCAGTTTTACCTATATACTTATCACACATTTTGTCAATGGTGTTAACAGGTTCAGTGGCTGTACCTGCTTGTACAATATCATTAGCACTATTAACGTTCACAGGTAGTTTTCGTTTCATTGATTTATCTTTATATTCCTTGATAATATGATCTGCCAATGCCTTTTTTTTATTTTTAATTGTGACTTCATTGTCTATTACTACATTGCTTTTACAAAGATTGCAGTTCCGACATGTTGAAAAAATACGCTTTATAACATTGGTACAGCAGTATACCTATTTTCTTCCGCTCCTCTTTCGAATGCTAATACCTGAGAGATGACGATGCTACTTATCGACCGGCAATGTGTTACATTAAGCACTAGCAAGAAACTTGGCCTTCTCATCAACTATTAGTTTTAGACTTGCATTATCTTTGAGCACCAGCTTCTCTGGAGATATTACTCTTCCATATTCACCGCGCTTCCGATTGATTTTTTTCGGTACTCCAAAGAAATTTAATCTCTTACTTTCAAGACAACACACACATGCGTTTCCAGTAAGATCCCAAATATTGCTTGTTTCGTAATTCAGATATTTATCTTTTTGAGCTTTCAATGCTACGATAAACTCCATCATGTACACACTCTTTCTTGAAATATTTCATCTTCACTATTTAAAATAAGATGTGTTTACTCTACAAATATACTGTTATTACTGAATGAAAGCATACAATAAACTAACTACTGTCGATGACCAGCTACAGAGTACCACACGGTCAGCCGCATAGAAAAAATCCAAAAACCATATTCACTAAATATTACATAATAATAACCGTCAATGCGCACAAATCGTCAGTACCAGGCTTGTTCAGAGTTCATTGCACCTCCAAGTTCCTTACGACATTGCCATTACCGGGTAGTGAAATCGTTTGTGCAAGAGTTTATTGATTCTCCAAGTGCCTTATGGCTAAATCCTGTACATGCTTGGGTTCCCCGCTATGGGCCAGCCTCTTGAAGAACGAACGCTTTGACGAAGCAGATCTTGGTAAAAACGTCTTGAAGAAAAAAATCATGAAAAATATTTCTTGAAAAATGGCTTGAAAAAAAATATCTTGAAAAATGTCTTGAAGAAAAACATCTTGAAAAACGTTTTAAGAAAAAAACCTTGAAAAAAAATCTTGAAAAACGTTGGAAGAAAAAAAAAATCTTGAAAAACATCTTGAAAAAAACGTCGTGAAAAACGTCTTGAAAAACATCTTGAAGACAAAAATCTTAAAAAACTTCTTGAAAAAAAATATCTTGAAAAACGTCTTGAAAAATTTCTAGAAAAAAATATCTTGAAAAATAACCTCTTGAAAACGTCTTCATGAGTTGGCATAGCTCCAGGTGCACATGTGGGGGTTCCCCACTACGGGCCAGCGTCTTAAAGAACGTCTTAAGGGGTTGACATGGCTCCAGGTGCAAAAGGGAAAGATGCAGTGGCCAGATCTGGAACCCCCTCAGTACTTATTTCTACGTTTGTATTGATTATTTTCACCGAACCCTGGTAGGGTTAAGAAGAGAGTATTTGGAGTTTACTGACATTGTAATGTCCACTATAGGGCCCGTCCCCTTCCAAAGATATATTTATATATATAGATTATTGGAGCCACCATGGGCTAAATATTGTGGCGCATACGCCCTAACGAAGGTACTCTTGTTGTACCCATACTGGTTATAAGTGTGGCAAGTCCACAGCACAAATATCAATGCGGGAAGAATTCGTAGAACTAATGGCACGTTGGAGTGTAGTGTGGCACCGTGGTCTGCGTTACGTACTGGGAATGTTCCATCCTGGGTGTGTCCAAAAAGGCTAAGGAGTGAAACTACAGGGAATGTTGTTGGGGGTATTAAACTAAATTAAAAGACACTGTGTGCATCCATGCCATCAAAAACGCGTTTCTGCAATACCTCAGGAACGGTTGAGGGTATTAAGTTAAAACTGTCAGGGCATGTTGAGGAGGATGTTGAGAAGTAAACAAAGAGCAACCAGCCCCTTTCCTATGGTATTTTAGCTACCCTACTCCAAAAATATTCGATCAAATTGTCAGATAATTCATTATACAAAATAATCTATTGTTGTGTTTTCAAAAGTGAGATAGCTATGCCTTTGAGGATGATATAACCTCTCACAGCCCCTGGCACGAGGGATGGAAATTATTTCGTTGGCCCATTTTTTACATATGAGGTTGTTTTTTTTAGTGAAGGGTGGCATGTCTGACTCTGTGTCCCCTAAAAGGCTCAAGGTATTAAGGTGGAAGTTTCAGAAAACACTGAGTTGGATGCTGAACAAAATCAAAATACACAAAGTGGATGCTGGGGTTGCCAAAATCTAATCAGCAATTTCTAAGGAACGGCTGAAAGTATTAAGTTGAAACTTTCAATGCATACTGAGGAGGATGCGGGAAATTGATTATAGAGCAACAAACCCCCTCCACCCTCTTGCTACTTTTGATATCCTTCCTCAGCAATGATCAAAACTTTGAGATAGCAATATTTAAAAAGAATAGTCAATATTTCCAATAGCTATGCATCGGGGGATGACATGTTGGTCCACAGACCTCAGGGAAAGGGTTGTAGATTATGTAGTTTGCCCATTGGTTACATATAGAATTTATTATTGGGAAATGGGGGATGTTTGATCCTGTGTCGGTCTGAAATAAGGTATTAAATTGGAACTTAAGGGAATATTGAGGAGGATGTTGAACTAGCCGAAAGATGCTAAGTGTGTCTAGGTTATAAAAAGGGCATGGCTGAAATATCTCAGGGATGGATTAGGGCATCATTTTAAATCTTCTACGACATGTTGAGGAGGATGTTGAAAAATGAGTGGATGGCAATAAGCCCTGGCATCTTTGCCCTTTTAAGATACAGTCCCCAGCACTGAAAGAAAATTCTAAGATATTGTTCAGAATAGTCAAAATGTCTAATAACTGCTTCTCCGGGGACGACATGACCGCTGAAAAACCCTGAGGACAAGGGTTGTAATTTGTGTAGTTTGTCCATTGCTTACATATAGAATATGTTATTTGGAATGTTGATCCTGGGTTGGTCCAAAGCCTAAAGGTACTAAGGTGAAATTTCAGGGGTATTTGAGGAGACTTTGAACTAAATCAAAGACCCTTTGTGCATCCAGGTGGTCACAAGGATGTATTTGTAATATATCAGGAACTGCTAAAAGTATTAAATAGAGAATTTTGAGAGGGTGTTATACCAAATCAAAAGACACTAAGTGCATCCAGGTTACAAAAGGCGTATCTGGGCGTGCCTAAGTTGATCTCAGGAACGGCTGCGAGTATTAAGTTGAAACGTCGAGGGACTGATAAGGAGTATGTGTTAAACTAAATGAAGAGGCACTACATGCATCCAGGTTGTCTTCAATGCCTCAAGAGCAGTTAGAGGTTATTAATTTGAAACTTTCAGAGAAGGCGATGGGGATGTTGAGGTTAAAGACACCATAAGCACCCGGATTTTACAACTATAATATTGAAAATTGAAAAAAAAAAATTATTTTTTAGTGTGCGCTACATTTTCGGATATAGAAGAGTGTGTGTCCTTTTGCTTCCTTTTCATGTTATTAATATAACAAATATCAGAATCAATATTTTGGAAAAAAAAAAAAAAAAAAAAAACAGAACTTCTGTTTCAAAATCGGGATTTCCTGTATTATTTTCCAAACATCTATGAGAGATCACATAGGTTATCGAAGAGTTAATATGAAGTTATATCATAATTCAGAGTTATTTGATTTCTTAAAAATTAAGCTTCGAAGCTAGGTCTTTTTACTTAGACACAATCTAGGAAATTCACAAAATCAAAACTTCAAATAAAAACCTCGCAGAAGCAATTTTATTTCTGGAAAACCAATTTAAGCTCCATTTCATAGATGTTCAAAATCTATCTATCCGTGTTGGAAGAAAAAAAAAATGTTCCCTCGAGGATATAAAAAGAAAATTAGATGTGTCGCGTCTATTTTTGGAAATTATTTTTAAGTAAAATAAGAAATTTCATAAATAAGAAAGTAGTCTTGCATATTTTTATAATATTGCTCGATTAAATTAAAAAGGCGTAAAATTGAATATTTCTGGAAACACCCCGAAAAATCGGAATTTGGCATTCGAGATCGATTTTTCCGGAATTATTTCCAAGAAACCTCGAAGAGATTTTTTCTTTGGTACTCAGAGGTATGATTTAAGGTTCTGCAGGAGTACGTCGTAAAAGTGTTCTGAAAAATTTTACTTTCCCAGCTACGATAATTTTGTTTTGACACCATTTCCAATTTGACAAAAACAACTTGTCCATGAAGACAAAAAACAGGTTTTTTTTCTGGAAACCTTCTTTAGACTTTACGAACTTCAATGGAACACTGGCTGCCCGGATTTCTATAACGGGGAGGAAAAAATTAGTTTTGGATCTCTTACCACTTCGGAACTGAAGACTCTTGATCACCTGAAAAAAAAGCTGTGAAAGCAGCAATGCTGTTTTCACAACATAAAGAAAAGTTTACTAATTTTTATCGTTGTGAGAATATCTGTGTATGACCATATCAAGAACTATTATTAAATACAACATAAGTTTGATGCTTCAATTCGAGTACTCAAATTGAAGGGAAGCTCAAATCCTCGTTAATTTCAGCTCAAGTCGTTTATTTTTGGATCAGTAACTTAAGTAGCAATATCAAATAATAAAAATTGTAACAAGTGGGGCCACTTCACGAAAATGTAGAGGGGATATATTTCTCAAAATCTGGAGAGGGGGCAATTTTTGTTTTTTTTTGCTTTTCTTTTTAATTTATATAATCAAAATAACAAAAAAAAAAAATCAATTTAGCTATCATAAAAAAAAGTTTTCTTTTTATAACTTTAAAAGGTATATTTCAAATGGGTAAATTTGTTTCTGTTGCTCATATCTACTACCGCCATGCCTACAAAGTTGAAAGGGCAAAATATATAATTATATTTGGAAGATTTATCTAAAATTTAAACCATATGTCCTTTAGAAATGTGGTTTACTGTGATTGTCAGCAAATGACAGAATTATGAAGCACGTTGAAGCATCTGTGAAATGACAAAATATATAATTATTTAAAAAAAAATTCAAATAAGTTATCAAAAAAGTTTTTTTTTATGACTTTAAAAGATATATTTTTAAATTGGTAAATTTTTTCTCGGTTACTCATATTGACTACTGCTATGCCTACAAAGTTGAAAGGACAAAATATATAATTGAAGCATCTGTGAATAGTACAATAAAAAAAAATCTTTTCCATGAATGAAATTTGACTTAGTTGAGATAATACCAACGGAATGTTTCTTAGGGCATTAAGTAACATAAATCTAACCTTGCTTAAGGTGGTGTTGTTAAAGCAGTTGTCCAGAAAATCCATTGATGGAAGTGCGCCAAATTGCGCTGACTAAAGACCTGTTGTGCATCAAGTCCAGAGATGGTTTCACCGTTGATGTATGGAAAAATGACAATCTGAACTTCTCGAAAGTCCACTAATCTCAAAGTAAGCTTCTACATTCCACTTTTTCAGCTTCTCTTTCTTGTATTACTTTGTTGTGTGTGTGTCTTTGTGATGCTTGGCTCAGAATTGCCATTGTCCATAGAAAAAATTATTTTTTCTTCTGTTAAAATTAATCTTATCATCTAAACTTTTTTTTATAAGTTTATTTCATCAAAACACATGGAAAACTGATGCTTAAGGTAAAGTTTTAGAACAAACATTAGTAATTTTTCAGATAATTTTTGTTAATGGTTTTTTCAGGGTTTTTTTTGTATTGTTGTTTATATAATAAAAGTAATAATTAAAAAGTTATTACTTTTCGGCAAATGAAACTAGAATCATTGTTTAAAATGCAGGGATATATAAAAGGAAGAAGTTCGGGAACTTTAGGGACTTTGGATGTTTTTTTCTTTGGAATTTTTCAGGAATTTGATTTTTTATGTTGCAATAATAAAAGAATGACAGTTGTAAATGGATTTTTAAGAAAGGGTAATTGATGTTCTAATCTCCAGAGGGTTTTTTAAAGGGGGTACTGTGTGGGGTAACCACGCTCTTATTTGTAATAATGTATGTTCATTTTAAGTTCTTCCGATTATTCATTTTAACTTCTGCATGTTTTAGATTACTTCTAGTCATTCATAATAATACCTGTTATTTCTAATATTATTTGATTTTTCTTTATAAAATATCTCTTCGTTTTAGGCTTTTTTTTTTTCGTTCAAAATCATTTTTTTTAAGTTTAAATTATTACATGACTTTATATCAGATCACTTCAGGTTTTAATTTCACTCTTTACTTTCCTTGAAAAACTTTATTTAAAAAAATATTTTTTTTAATTGAGTTTTATTCATTTTTAAGCGACATAGTTTTATCACACGTTAATTGTGAGAATATTTGGAAATTATTTCCATCTTTCCTGTCTAAATCTAAAATGTTCAATTGCGATTTAAGCTTTAGTTAAAATTTGATTACTTAAACATGTTCAATATGCCAAATGTTTAACCAGCCGTAGTTTTGTTCAGAATCAAATTTCCACTGTAAAAACTGTTGTAAATTAGGGGGGTGGGGTCAGTAGGGGACACCATAGTGTTCCCTGGGACAAGGATAGGAGAAATACAGGAAGATTGCGTAGTGATGTAGATGTTCCTTTATAAGATTGAATTGCGGTCACATTTACGTGACATTTTTTGTAGTTTGGCTTTATCTCACTTTTATTCCTAAGCTATGGTTTAGTTGTAGTTTTTGTCTGCCTATTATCAGAATGGATCGTTTCAAAGTTCGTCAAGATATGCGAGATTTGACATTTTTGTTCCTTCCTGATTTTCTAATCCCGATGTCTTTTATAAATCACCCAGGTTTCCAACCGCAGATGAAGTGTGTTCCTTTATTATCTCCAAACTTTTTTAATTCGCTCACGGCTTTCGCTTTTAGAATTTTCCGAAATGTATTAATTATGTTAAATTTTTAATTTTCATGTCACTTTTCTTCAGAGGTAAAAGGAGGCTAGATGAGCCAAAGAAGGTTGGAAAGACTAGACCATGTCTTAAGCCAGTACAGAAATACAGATGAGGAGGCGAAATTTTTCCCAATCCCTCGTTTTAACGTAATATGAGATTCTTGTTTTCTCTATTTTTTTTTAACTTATTTCTTTCCATCCCTCCCACGGAGACTTTTAATTTTACTTTTGAAACTTAAATAATAACTAATCCTACCGTTAATTTTTAATTTTAATATCACATGTCCTTGAGGGCAGGAGGCCAGATGAGACAAAAACGTTGGGAGGGCCTCACAACCTATTGAGACAGTAAATGGTTTTGATTTATTTTCTATAATCCTAAAATTAATATGGCTCTTTGAGAACTTTTTTCCGAAACCCCTTGGGCAACCAAAAGTTTCACATAAGACTTCTTCGAAATAGGCAAGGGAATGGTAACAAGCCTAACACAGACAGGGGAAAAAATTCCTTTGTTAATTTTTGTGTTTGTAGTTGGTTTATTTATTTTTGTTGGTGAATTAGAATAGTTGGTAAAAGAAAACAAAAAAAAGACGAAGAAAGGGAGAAAAGAGGAAGAGAAGAAAAAAAAATAAGGTATTGGTATTACCTGAAAAGGTAAAACAAACAGAAAAGACTGACGCAACAACCATGAGGGGTACTAGCAAGGTATGTACGAACAAACACTGCGTTTCTGAGCTTTGTGGCTTTCCCGGATAGAGATGTACCTTTAGAGGTAGAAGTACACAGATGGCTCAAAATATTGTGGAGTTGAAAAAGAGAACCTGATAGGTATAGACGGATCAGGGCTGCGATATAGAAAAACTATGTATGTGAAGTTCACCACTAGCAACGAACTCCAAAATTTCCTCGCTAAAACTGAAGACGGAATGATATCATTTGATGAAAGAGTTGTATGCGTCGAAAGTTGCGAAATAAAGCCCACTTCTGTGAAAATAGAAAGAATTCCGCTAGAAATAAAGTTGTTAGATGTCCAAGAGACATTGGAAAGTTATGGTAGGGTTTTTTCATGCAAACGTGAGTATTTCTCTGGTGACTGATATCTCAAAACAGCCAAAACAAGAGCAATAGCAAGCATGAGAGTAGATAAGAACATCTTTTTTTTATTTTCGTAAATGGAATGAGAAAGCGGATATGGTATGATGGCCAAATCAAAACTTGCATTATATGTGATGAAAGAGGTGATTCAGCAGCTCAGTGTCCTTTTTCCTCACAGAGGTCGCAAAGAAACATAACATCTGAACCAAGTGGCCCTAATACCGTTAGTAGCCAAAGCAACGTTCGGCCGGAAAAACAACCTGCAAACCAAACCAACCTGAGACCCAAAGTAAAAGAAAATGGACAGGAAAAGACAAATGCGCGTAAGAATCAGGAAAAAAATAGATCGCGAAATGGAGAAAATGAAACAGGAACTCGCAAGATTGGAAAAGCGGAAAACGACCTGTGAATACAAGGACTAGTTAGAAAGAAAAAAGAAACTAGAGAAAAAAGGACAAGATGCTGATAGCGAAGATGAAGAGTTCCAAGAGGCTTGCAGCGGGAGTAGCTCACTGCCGGGAGTACTCACTAGGGGTATGAAAAGGAACAAAAGATCGCAAAGAGCAGAATCACAGACAGTGCAAGCTGAACTTTCGAGCCGACTTGAAAGCATTGAAGGTATGATCGATAGCGTGGAAGAAATCGTACAGAGCAGCAACAGCCCTTCGGCAAGCCAAGCTTTGGAACTAATCGATTACGCTGAGCCGTCTTTCTCGTCAGTAGAAGGATTAAAAACCAAGAAAGCAAGAACTAGAGAAAATGCAGAAGACATGGTGATAAATCAGCAAGATCTTCCAAAAAATTCGCCACTTTGGCCGTAAATAGAATAAAGCAAAAAAGTAGACAAATAATGCTAAAAGGGTATTTACTAGAAGAAAGAATAGACTTAGCATTTATGCAAGAGAATGACACAAGCGAATTAAAAGGTTTAGAGCCTGAATATAAGCATTTTACGAATTGCAATGTGGTTGGAGGAAGCGTGGCGATAATATATAAAGAAAAGCTCCATGTAAAAGACGTTCAAACCGATACAGAC
This sequence comes from Artemia sinica, assembly GCA_027921565.1. Lineage (NCBI taxonomy): Eukaryota > Metazoa > Arthropoda > Branchiopoda > Anostraca > Artemiidae > Artemia > Artemia sinica. The sequence continues at coordinate 40,362,158 of CM051265.1, forward strand.
GGGAGAATTATCAGGTGTGAGATAGGTGGGTGCAAATTTGTCAACATATATGCTCCATCTGGATCGCACAACAAAAAAGTACGAGAAGTATTCTTCGACGAAAAAATAGCCCCATATATACCGAAAGATATTGAAAACACAGTTTTCCTTGGAGATTTTAACTGCATAACAGACAGGCAAGGTGATATAGAACAAAGTGACAATATTTGCTCGTCACTGAAACGATTCGTGCGTGATGCATGCTTTCTAGACGTTTGGAAAGAAAAAGTGAATACAAGGAGTTTCACTAGGATAAGCTGGACGACGTACGGAGGAGGAGCTAGATTCCACCGCATATACACATCAGGTGAGATCCTTCCACAAATAGACAAAATCGAGAATAAAATTGTACCGTTTTCCGACAATCAAGCTGTGTTTGTCACATTGAGAAACGACCAGAAAAAAATCTTTCAGAAACTTGTCATGGAAGATGAATACTGAAGTAATGAGAAACAAAGAATTCACAAACGCAACAGAAAAGATATTAGAGGTACTGAAAAAAAAACTGCCGAGAAAAGTAGCCTTCCGAAACATTGGGAAAGTGTAGCTAAACCCGCCATTACAAAAGTGGCCTAACAAATCTCTCGTGATACAGCAAGGTTTGAAGAGAAACATGTCAGCTTTCTATATAAAGTAGTTTACCAGCTAAAAGAAGAAATAAATGCAGGGAAAACTCAAACAAGGAATATTTTGAGGCTCTATCAGAGATACGAGAGGTTGAGCATAAGCGGGCAAAAGCAATAAAAATAAGAACTAAAAATAGATGAACATATTCAAAAACAATCAGTTAACAACAACTCTCATATGCCACGAGAACAAAAAAATAAGCCAACAACAAATGAGAAGAATAAGAAATCAGAAAGGGGAAGTCGTTGAAAACAAAAAAGATATATTAAACGAAGCAAGAGACTATTACCAGAATGTGTTCAAGAAAGAAAAAGAAGAAACCGAAGACGAGTAAAAGAAGGTACGAGAATTTATTGAGCAAATCAATATAACAAAAGTACTGATGAACAGAATGAAATGCTAATAAGCGAAATCACTGCAGAAGAAATAAAAAAAAGCATTATCGGAAACGAAAAATAACAGATCACCGGGCAGAGACGGAATACCTTAAGAATTTTATAAGAATCATGCAAATGAAATGGCCCGATTCTGTCTGGAATGTTCAACGAGATGCTAAATAGCCCCGAAGAAAAAATTAGATGCATTGGAACAATGAAGCTCCTACCAAAGTCAGGAAATCTTGAAGAACTGAAGAACTGGAGACCTGTAAATTTAACAAACTGCGACTATCGGATCCTCACCAAAGTTCTTACAAAACTGAATAAAAAAGGTACTTGCTAAGTTGCTAAGTAAGCGACAGAAAAGAGGATTAGGTATAACGGAAAATAGCTGATGTTTTAAGAGCCATACGAAACGTAATACACGTGAGGGAAAAAAAAGAAGGAAAAAGGGAAATACAGAATCACAAGCTTTGACATTCGAAAAGCATTTTGCAAAATAAGAAGAGCAATCCTACTTATTATACTAGTGGCATACGGTTTCCGTAAAGAGTTTATCGAATGGATAAAAAAGACCTCGGAGAAAGTATAACAGACAATTTTGATAGGTAATATGGAAAGCGATAGTTTTGAAGCAGAGACAGGAGTGAGACAGGATTGCCCATTAAGCTCTTTACTGTCCGAAATATATATTGACCCTTTGTTGCGATATTTGGAGCAAGTGATACAAGGAATCAAGATAGAAGGAACCCAACAAAAGATAGAAGGATTTGTCGACGATCTCGCGACTTTCACGGAAACAGACATGGATTATTTACGAGTTCTACATTGTATAACTAAGTACTGCGATTTGTTCAAACTAGAATTAAACAAAGAATAATGCAAAGTCCTGAAGCGAAGAAGAACCTCAGTTTCTTGGCGGGATAGAAAGGAAAGATGAAATAAAGGTTTTAGGTATCCAATGAAGAAAAACATGGAAAGAGACGGAAAAGGTAAACTGGGCTAAAACATTGCAGAAGTTTCAGTCGGCACTTGCTTACGGCTATGGAAGAGCCTTCACAATACTTCAAAAAGCTCAGTACATTAATATTTACTGTTGTCCAGTGATATGGTATTTCGCTTCAGTATCAAACCCCACAAAAAGGCATCCAGAAGAAAATAAAGTCAATGATATATCAGTTCGTCTGGTACGGAAAATCCCCTCCAAAGCTTAAATTTACAGATATGTTTCTAATGAAAAGCCAAGGAGGCCTACAAATAATTAACACAGAAGCCAAGATAAAAGAACTTCACACGAAAACAATTATCGAAGAAATCGATTTTAAAGAAACAACTCCTATGAAAAATTGGTATAACGCATGGGTGAGAAATGAAAGGAGTGACTGCCCAAATTCAGTACAAAAACATTTCAGAACTGTCAAAGAATTACTGAAAAAAGGATCGCAGACCCTGATAGCAAAAAAAAACAAAACGGATATAAAACAATAGTTCATTTTGCGAATGATCTTAACGATGAAAACTGAAGAAAATGTTCAACCTGATACACTCTAGTTTCTTACCGCCGAAGGTTAAGTGCATGCGCTTTTCCAAGTTCACAAAATACTGCCAACTAAAGAGAGAAAACATAGGATAGACCCCACCAAGTCGACTGGAATATGCGGAAGGTGTGGAAATCAAATTGAAACACTTGAACATTTAATTCTTCAGTGCACAAGTGTAAAAAAACAGAATTAAAAGAATTGAAATAACTGTTTGGTTGTGAAATACAAGAACATGAGGAACTGGTGACCGCAGAAAAGGTTGTAGAATTAAAATTATGCACGGAAATCAAATGAAAAAACACGCAGATTTGGCACACATTTTCACACATTTCAGCTACTATGCTAGGAAAGATAAAAAGAAAGATACGAACCCAACAGAGGTAATGAAAAGGGTAAGAGTTCCGTGGGATATAGGCTAGTAAATATAAGGAAAGGCAAACAGAAAGGAGAAAAGTGAAGTTAAAGGTAAAAGTGAGTTTTTTTTAGAATAGAGTAAAAAAAAGAAAGTTTTGTTAGAATTTATAATTAGAAATTGAAATGTTGTTATTTAAAAAAGCAATAAAAAAATGATAAAGAAATAAGTATTAAAAGTAGGATAAAGATAAAGTTTTAAAGAGAATTGAGAAGTTTTGAAAGTAGAAAAATGATATTGTGTTAATCAGGATTGAGTAGCCAAAGGGGAAATTAAAGATGAGTAATAAGGGTAAAGGAAATGAAGTAGGAAGATAATGAAAGATTCTACCTATTGGTATTTATTTGTAAAGGTGGAGTATTTCTTTTCTTTCTTACTGTTTTTTATTTATTTTTTTATTTTTTTTGTTTTTTTATATTCTTATTTTGGGGGACGGGGGTAAATGTGAATTATATATCGGGGAAAATAGAGGTTGATGAAAAGGGATATGAAAAGTGTAATTTAAGGTCACGATGGAAGGGACACCCTAAGGGGGAAGGGCAGCCTGAGATATCGGGTGAACCTAAAAGGTATAAGAAAATTGAAATGTAGTATACCTCTATTTTTATAGCCTGGTATATTTTGGAATGCTCAATCTTTATATAATTTTAATAATTAGATTTTTTTGAAGAAGTTTTTTTTTTTATTATGAAAAGAGTAGGTGACGTCTTTAAATAAATTATGAGATATTTTTCAAGAAAATTTGAAGGTCACCGAGAGGAGAGGAGGTGGGATTGAAAAAAAAAGCTAACACAGACAAGTCAAGCCATGAAACAGCATAAGTAAACATAACATACCGCAAGTTTCAAAGAAGGCCCCTTCGACATAGACAAGGGAATGCTAACGAACCTAACAGAGACAAGTCAAAGCATGAAACAGCGTAACTAAACATGGCAAACCCTAAGTTTCAAACAAGGCCCCTTCGAAATAAACAAAGGAATACTAACAAACCTAACACTGATACGTGAAATCATGGAACAGCATAACTAAACATACCAATATTGTTGGGATATTGTTGCTTCACGGGCTGATGCAATCAATTTTTGGGATGAACAAACATTTGAGAGATCGAACAATTTCTGGCCCTCTCACCCTTTCCCGAAACGTAAAATTTAAATTCCCCCGTCCTAAAGGAAACAAAAAACCTTAAAAATTTCAACCCATTCCCAAGCAGTTCCACGGATTTAACAAGTGCGTTATTTTGATATCCTGGAAACTGAGCAAGTTTTATTTTTATTTACCTTTCAATTAAAAAAACACACTTTGGAGGCTTAGAGCAACAGAGTTTGTTTTGGATCCCTCATAATTCTTCCCCCATCATAAAATGTAAAACCCCCTTATCCCCCAACACTAACTGAAAGTTTCAATCCCCGCAAGCCATTCTCAAGACATTGCTGAACACTCTTTTTAAAATAAATTCGTCAGTTTGCTATTTCCATGGGAAACACCTCTAAGCCCCATCATGACTCTTGACGCAAAAATTCGTGTGAGGATCTGAGACTAAAAACATTTTATGTCCCCTCTCATATGCTCTCTCATCAACACAAAACTTGAAATACCCTTCCCGCCTATAACACTCCCCTCCCTACAACACTAGATTTCAACGTGGTTTCTTAGCACTGTTATGAGCTCATAACAGTATTATGAGCTCAAAAAATATATGAGCTCAATTATGCTCTCATATATTTTTTCCAAATAATTCTACATCATCAGCAAATAAATATTAGGTGTAATTTTATGCTTCCATAGCTATGTTATCCTACCAAATTTTTATTGAGTTTTATGCAAAGCAAAATTTATCCGAAGAATGTAAATGAAAGAGGCATGCAAAGATATATTCATTGTCTATAAAACTGATTTTAAAAAAAATTCTAAATCAGAGGGTTTCTCTATTATCCTAATTATGCTAAATAATGTATCTATGTATCATCTGTCCTTCCTGGATGTGCCATGATTTTTTTTCCCAGAACTTTACCCCATCGTAACAAATTTTTTGGCAAAATTGACCTAGCCACTTATTAGCTGCCATTAAAGACTTCCCCCCCCCCTCAATCCCACACATAAAAGACTGGTCACCTTTCTTATGTAAATTCGCCTTACACCAATTTTTCCACAATCGCAAAGAAGAGAATCATTGAAATATAAGTAGCCCAAATATATCTCTGTGGATAGCTTAGTTTCTCCGATTATTGAGTACACAAAAACCAAGACAAAAAATTTATTTACTAGGATATTGTTTTTTTTTTTTTTTTGACACTTATAGCTCGAAGTTTTAATGAAAATGCTTTAGAATAATCAACAACCTTTCACGCACCTCTTTTTTAGGCTGGAGAGAGGATCATCACAACCCTTAATGTCTCTAAGGATGGACTTTTTCTTTATGGAGCCGGTTGGGACAACGCTCTATTTATTTGGGACTTGAATGAATTTATACTTAAGGAATCAATACCATTACCTGGATGTGCAAACTCTATCGCTGTTAGTGACGATGGGGCAGTTTTTTGTTGGTGGTAGCAACGGATTTCTTGTGAAGCTTCAGATATGAGAAGCATAACTACAAGATAGCTAGTAATGTTTGAAATAACCTGAGGCGAGAGAAATTGCTTTCTAACTACTGCTTCCTTTAGATTGGGTCTAGCTGGATTTTGCTTATTCCATAGAGCTTTTAATCAATAGCTTTAGTTTATTTTATAATACTTGATTCATAAAAATACACTTATTTTGGGGTAAAATACTGTTCGTGCCAAATTATGTCAGTAATCCAAACTAGTTCATTTTAGGGGAATGAATTTGCAATGTATTATTGAAACTAGTGGCAGATCCAGAGGGGGGGGGGCGGAGTGGGCTCCCCCCTAACATAGTCTAAAGTAGTGTAATTTACTTAATTAACGCAAGTTTGCGTTAATTAAACTTGCTCCAAACGCAAATTTATTGGACCAACCTATTTTGCACCCCCCCGCCACCTAGAAAAAATCCTGGATCCGCCCCTGATTGAAACATAAGAGAAAGTTGTAAAAGTTGAGGTGATGACCAAGCAGAGTCAGATTTGAGTACGTCATCTGAGTAACTGTCCTGAATTCAAATTCGTCTGTGCTTAACTCAAAATCTACTCTGCATAATTGACAACTGGGTACCTTACACTATCCTAAAACTTAATACTTTCTAAAATGTATCTTAACTGAAAAAAATCTTCTTGATCAGGGGCATAATTTACTATGGGGCAGGAGGGGCAACTGCCCCTCCGAGGCCTTGGTTACCCCCCCCCCCCCAGCTGAAATTGTGTATCTTCTAAAATCTTTTCAAAAAGACTAAGATAAACGTGCATAATTCAAGCATCAACAGAATCAGATCAGTTTTTTTAGTGCATATTTATCTTTATAGTACTACAGAACCTTTATAGTACTAAATAGTACCTTTATGGTACCAAATGGCTTATTTTTAGTTTTTACTGTCTTTTTCACTTGATTTGGTAAAATTGGCTTTGACTTTGCCCCCCCCCCCCCGCCAGGATTTTAATGAAATTACTTCATTGTTCTTAATATCGAAAAATGCGAAAAGCTTCCAAAATTTTGTAACTATAACTCAAACCAAAGGTGATTTTATAACGTCTAATATTCGTTTTTAAAACATTGTTGTCTTTTGTCGTTCAGTTTTGACATAAAAATGCTGATGACAAGAAGAAATAAATCATCTTCCTTTGTACTTAGTGTTAATCAACCTTAAATACTTGCTCTTACAGGAGCTATAGGGTGTATTACTTCATAATGGCTTACGTAGAAAATATGTTTTTGTACAAATTAAATTCAAATATTCTGCTACTCTTTGTGTCAATTAATCAGGAACTGGTCACCCAATTCTTAGCTTGTATTAGCAGAGGCATCTATCCAACATAAACGTCCGTGCCGATAGATTCCATTACTTCAGCTGAATCTAAAAACGAGTCGAATCATATCACTTATTTATGAGTTAGATCTCTTTGTGCAAGAAATTTATCCACAGTATAACTATCATAAAGCAGTATTATTTAGATGTTACGCGTCAGCGCATGTCTCGCATATCTAACACTGAAGTGTGCAGGCACTGCACCCAAATAGGGTAGTAGGCGTTTCCCCCCAGAAAATTCCCCCTTGTGGAAAATCCCCCCGCAGAGAATCCCCCCCCCGATGAGTATTTCCCTTTGCGGATAAATCCCCCCCATATTACTCCTGGATAGTTTCGGATGTTCATTAGAAGGGAAATAGAAAGTTCTACTCACTTGTTTAGTCAGAGGTAATGCTATAGCGCTGCCTATAGGAAACAGACATAAGGCTTCAATGTATCATTATTTATTAATTTATTTTTTGAGGCATTTCATACGAAAGGGATGTTCTTATAAACTTCGGAGGGGGCTCATTCAATTGCAAATTAAAAGTTCGAGTGCCCTTTTTAAGAGTTATGATTGAAGGGCAACCAGTCCTCTCCCTGTGCTGTTTTTCCTCAAACGCATCAAGTCAAAATTTTAAGATAGCCATTTTGTTGAAAATAGTCCAAAGATCAAATAAACCATGACTCTGGGATTGAATTCCCCTCCCCCTTCCAGTCCCAGAGGCAAGGGCTGTAAGTTATGCAAGTTTCTCATTATTAAGATAAACGGTTTTTATGGGAAGAGCGGTCGTATAGACTTTAGAGGGGGCTCATTAAATTGGAAGTTGAGAGTTCCAGTGCCCTTTTAAAGATTAAAAAGTGATTGGAGTGCAACCCTCCCTCCATGCCCTTTTTCTCCAAAATACATCCAATCAAAATTGTTAGATAGCCATTTTATTCAAAATATTCCTAAGGAGAACTAACTATGGTTCGGTGGCTGCCAACCCCCCTCCCGTAGCCCCCCTGGTGTAAAAACTGTAAGGTATGCAAGTTGCTCATTGTTAACATATAAGGCTTTATATTAATAAAAGAGTGTATATTTGATCCTGGATCTCCAAAACCGCTTAGAATATTAAGGCGAGATTATAAGGAAATGTTTAGAGGGGTGCCAAACACAATCAAAACATACTTTGTCCCTACTGGTTGTGAAAATAGAATGTCTGCAATATATTAGCAACGGCTGATAGTACTAGGTGGAAACTTTAATTGTTGTTGAATGTTGAGGGGGATTTGAAGAGAGATTGGAGTGCAACCATTCCTCCTCCTTCCCCTTTTTATGTCTCTCCTTAAAAATGGTCAAAATTTTTTATTGTTGTTTTGTTGAACTAGTCTAAAGGACTAATAGCCATGCGTCCAGGGATGTCATGTCCCCCAGAGCCCTGGGGTAAGAATTGTAAATTATGGAATTTATCCATTGATAAATCCACATGGAGGATTTATCATTAGGAAAATGGGAAAGTTTTGATTCCGGCTGCATCCGAAAATGTCATGGGTATTAAGGTGAAACTTTGTAGAATTTTGAGAGGTGTCTTAAACTAAACCAAAGGCACTTTTTGCATCCAGTAGCCTACATCAAAAAGGTGAATCTACAATATTTTAAAAATGGCTGGGGGTATTAAGTTGAAACCTTCAAGACATGTTTAGGGGGTGTTTTAAAGTGGTTGAAGGGCCACAAGTTTCCCTCCCATGCAGGGTTGCTACTAGCCAAAATGTTTGGTGAGGGGAGCAAGAGGTTTTTACCGACTGTATGGTCATTTTTACAGACTGTTTTTGTCAAAAATTAGCTTAATATCCTTTTCGAACACAATACGTAAAATCACTGCACGAGTCGGTAAAATCGCTGTATTTACCAATCAAGATTCAGTTTTTGGTACATATCATGTCACTATTTTAATGCTGTTTATTTAACCAAATGCAAAATTTTGGCACCATCTGTAAAATCATGGCAAGAGTCTGAAGCAAGAGTCTAAAACTGAAGCGTTTACCGACCAAGTTTGAAATTTCTGTCGATGACATGTCAGTATTTTATGGTCTTATATAGCCCTCCTTCCCCCCCCATACGTGACGGCACTGCTCCCATGCCCCTTTAGTTCCCTTTTCTCCAAAAACATTCGATCAAAATTTTGAAATAGCCATCTTGTTTAGAATAGTCTAAAGGTCAAATAACTGTGCCTGTGGGGATGGCATAACACTCAACAGCTTTGAGGAGGAATGCCAAACATAAACGAAACATGCTATGGGCAAGTTAGTCATCAAAAGGGTGTATCAGCAATATCGAAGGAACGGCTGAGGGTATTAAGTTGAAAACTTATACATTGAGCCTTCAGATAAATACACCATTAGTTCTAAAGAAGGGGTGAGGGGGGGGGGGGAGATAAAAAATTGATATTATTCCCTCTTGATTTCTGATAATATTTTTTGGTCTACGCTGTGAAAGTTCAGAGTAACATTAAACCCCAAAATGAGCAGGTTTTTTTCATATTGGAGGAGGGCTGCCCCTTCCTCATCCCCAGCCTTTTCCTTGTGGTCGTAAAAACCTCGGAGGATGCTCATACGATCAGAAATGGAGAGTTCTAGTCCTTTTTTTACAAGTTGAAAGTGATTGGAGACCGACCAGCCCCTGTCCTGAAACTGTTTCTGATATCTGGTCCTTTTGTTATCCCTTAGGACACCTGTTCGACACGGTACTTATTTTGTACTTTCTCTGTGGTTGCTCAATTTTGTGTGTGGGGGCATTTTCCAGGGAGGAATTATCCGGGGGAATTTTCCGCGAGTGAATTTTTCTGAGGAGGAGGGAAATCTTTCAGTTTGAGCTTGTTGAGACTGGAAGGACAATGAAGTCAAAGGTACATAAAGCATTTTGAGACATCAAAATTAAAGTTTCAAGTATTAAGGAGCTTCTGATACAGCCTTAAATAAGAAGAATAATTGAAATTGATTGAAGACCACTTAACTAATATCACAAAACATAAAAACTTACTATTGCTGCTGTCTTCAACCTCTTTAGCTTACTCCAAACTTTGACATTAATAGCACAAATTCAGGAAATGTGAAAAAATTTATCATTTTTCTTCCGATGCCATACTCGCTCGATCGGGAACCCTAGCAAAGCCTACTCGTTTGGATTTGGCACGCACTGATGCCCACTCACCAGCGCCAAAATCAGCCTCTGAATCTAACTTATTCCAAAGTTCTTTTTTTTAGAGGAGGGGGGGTATAGAAATGGATTTACGGTTAGGCAGCAGCATAAGAGCAGAGAAGAGACATCAGTATCTGTATACAATTAGGTAAAGATCTTAACATAGGATTGCTACCGACGTCCATTCAGTTTTTGGGATCAGTCGAAAACGTCCTGGCTATTTTTTACTTCTACTACTTAAGAGGCATGCAAAAGCAGGAATTTCTGCTACTTCTTGTCAATTCATCGATTTCCAGGGTATGGATTGGGAAAAAAATTGGGAATAAATGTCCATCAGACTATTTATTGTTGCCAATTGCTGCAACAATCAGGTCAATAAACTCAAACAAAATAGGAAGCTGCCCACTAAAATCGGTTTTTTGCGGTCAATATCTTCACGCAGTATTTGATAAACAATTCATTTCAGGCTTAGTGTTGCCGCTGATTGAAAAGCGATGATTTATGCTCGCGATGAAAAGCTTTATTCGCGACTACCCTTGATAAGATTGAGTCTTCACCTCCCTGATTTCCTGCAATCTGGCTTCCAGATTTTGAGCTTCTCAGTACTTGGAAGCCATGATTATCAAATATTCAGGAGTGAATGCCCACTACCGTAGTAAGTCGCTATAATACCCACCAGAATGTAAATTCCCAGAACTGGAAGCCCAGATTCCGAAAAATTCGGGGGGTAAAGACAAAGACTCAATATTTATGATGACTTGGATCAAGGTCTTTTGGAATAATTTCCATTATTTAGGTAATTCATTTACAATTTATTGAAAACGGTTCAATTATTATAGATTTCTGAGACTATTGCTTCCTTTAGATTCGGTCTAACTGAAGCACCAAAAACAGCCTCCGATTCTATCTTTTTCAAATTTGGGTTTTTTGTTAGTTTCTAAACTGCAATCACCGTTCAACTGCAGCATAAGAGTGGAGAAGAAACATCAGTGTTTGCATAGACGTAGGTAAGGATCTGAAAGTAGGATTGTTACCGAGGTCCATTAAATTTTTGAGCTCATCCTGAAACGTCCCCTGTTGTTTTTTTATTTATTTCCACTGACGAAGCAGGAAAAACGGGAACTTCTGCCACTTCATGTTAATTTCATTGATTTCCAGCGTCAGAATTGGGGGAAAAACCGAGGGACAACTGACCCCCTCAGACTCAAGTTTGCCCCCCCCCAGCTGAAATTTAGTTTTTGCTAAAAATATTGTCAAAACTAAGATAAGCCTGCATAATCAAGTATCAAGAGAACCGGGTCAGTTTTCCTTAGTATATTTTTTGCCTTTATGGTAATGTATGGATCGTTTTCAGTTTTTACTGTCATTTTCACTTGATTTGGGAAAATTGGCTTCAACTTTGCTCTCCCCAGGATTTTGACGAAATTACGCCACTCGACTAGGGCTGTTCTACCAAACTCATTGTCACCATTCATTCCTCTACATAGCATTTCAAATTTTGCACACAAATAGGCCTCGTCATAGGTTTTCTGCACGTCGTAGTTTAGTTTCCGAACACACTCCTAGAAATAGAAGCTCTTAAAAGAGGTAGTGAAAAAATTACCTAGTAGCTCTTTTTTAGGGAAACTTCATTATCCAGTAAATCCATAACATCAAAACTCCGGAGATAAAGCCCCAGGTTGAAAAGCCCTTCAAGGTTCTGCTTTTAATTACTTTTGGGCAAGTTGGAAGGGAAAAAAGGTTTAAAAAAAAGTGAATTTTCTTAAGCCCTATTCATTTAAAGATTTGGGCATGGGCTCTGGAATCAGTCAATGAAGACTGAACTTTACTTTTTGGCAGAGCTATGACGAGTTCAAAGCTTTTTTCCCTTTAAATTACTGATACTAACTTAGTGATTTCACTTAACTTCAACTTAAGGGCTGGGCACACGTAGCTGATTTCGGGAACTGATTTCCAAATCAGAGCCGATTTTATAAGAAATTGGCGTCGATTTGAGCTTGAAAAAGTTTCTAGTTTTTGGTGCCAGTTTACCAAATCAGCGCCGATTTTCATCATGATCATCACAAAAAAATAGGGATACAAATTAATAGTCAGCCAGAGATGTCTGGGGTAAAAGACCTCGCTACTGAGCTGAGAACTAAGTTGAGATCAATCTTTCAACTATTAGTGCAGTTGACTATTAGTAATAAACTCCAGTTGACTATTTGTATCCATGATTCTTTGTTTTGAAAATCTCGCGCAAAAAATTTTTCTTTCAACAAATTTTTCTTACCGCTATCGTCGCCACTTTCCATGATGGGCTTCTCACCTTAATTTTGCCATGGCTTCTAAGTGATTTTTAGGATTGCTGTCTTTTAATGTCTCAGTTTTTTTTTTTACTGGGTGAATGAAGTATTAGAAATGGGTCTAAAGAATAATTAAATTGTAAAAATTTGTTTAGCAAGTCTAAAGTATGAGCTAAACTGTTTCATAATTAAGATAATACACCCGTTACTGGCTGAACTCCTTTTCTCTGGCAAATTATTGTATTTCTTATAATTATAAATGGAAACTATAGTAACACACTAAAAGTTTTTCAGAGGATTTTCAGTGGTTACTGGTAAGTGCTGTAGAAAAACAATAGAGGCTCATTTCTGGAACAATTTCTGTTAAAGTTTTACCAATTACGAGAAGCTTTGTCAAGTTTCAGGATAGATTAAATACCAAAACTAAGAAGGAGTTGACCTTCTAATTGTCTCCTTGAATTATAATTAACTGTATATGAAACTTGCCTAGCTTTATTTAACGACAAAACAGTGTTGTTATGTGTCAGTAATCGGTACATTATCAAATTGTAACGTTAACTGTAGTTTCGATTTTTGCAATTTTTGGTGTTGAAAGGTGCAAAATTTCAGTCAATATTACTGACTATTGTCGTAAACAGGGGCATCAATCGACAAAAATATAGGGGGAAGTAGGCAACATGCATTTTTTTTGAAAATCTAGCAGAGAGATTTTTCTTCTTTCATTGACTTTCTTAAATAAAAATTAGAAATATTTGCCTAATGCTAAACGTTATGCTTGGAATAATTAAAATAGTACTTGTATTTCAATGTGAACGGAAAAAATTTTCAGTGTGAAGAGACATAGTAAAGTCTGGTAAACGTATGCTACTAAGGGCAATTTGCAACCAGGATTCACCAGGATTCAACCAGGATCCAGGACTTTTTTTTTAGGGGGGGGGGGCGCAAAATAGGTTGATCCGACAAAATTGCGTTAGGAGCAAGTTTAATTAACGCAAAATTGTGTGAATTAAGTAAATTACACTACTTTAGACTACGTTAGGGGGGGGGGGGGGTTTCCCCCTTCGCCCCCTCTGGATCCGCTACTGATTTGCAACCGGCATAAGTGGAAAAAAAATTCATATTTTCCTGCAAAATCCAAAACAAAGGGCTAAAAATACATGGTATTCTGAAAATTCATCTCATGGCTTCAAAAATTCATATTACATGAATGGAGGTGACAGCCTTAGACCAAATGCTGCCCCAGCCCAGGAACTTTGCTGGGAAACGGCAAGCAGAGATGCTGTCTTGTTCATTTTAGATGGCGCGCGTTTATAAGAACGTCTACGAAAACGCAAAAGAAATAAACAAGACAATGAGGTTAATACTTGGGTATTTTTAGAAAACTGTAATGCTGATCTTTCTATTGACGATGTCTACCTGACGATGGGTTAAAGTGGACGCAACATGTGCCAGTCTGGCCTCATTATTCTAATTGTTTGTAAGTTAGCAAATTGGCAGATATTGATTTTGATGTAGCCTGAAAGGGCTAGGGGGTGTGCCTAATCCACCACTTCTTATTTTTATTCCTCTTTGTCAAATCTTAGGCACCCAACCACTGTTTTCTTGGTAAAATTGTAGACTAGAGAGTAAAAATTTAGAGGGGTGCTTTGCTATCATAGAGAATAGTTGAGTTAGGAAAGTAAAACTTTCAGGAGTGAAATCAGAGCCCAAATAATGTCTCAGGAAGACAAGAAAAAATAGGTTGGTAAAGTTCTACCAATCATATTATTGAGTTAGGAATAAAGTGAATACACCATTTGATGCCTTTTTTTATGCTGATTACAAATATAATAATCATTTCTATTGGAAATGAATTTCAGCCCCCCCCCCCCCTATATATGCCAATTCAGGGTTAGGTTAGGTTGGGTTAGGTATATACGGGGGGGGGGGCTGAAATTCATTTCCAATAGAAATGAATATTATATTCATAATCAGCATAAAAAAAGGCATCAAATAGTGTAGGCCTATTCACTTTATTCCTAACTCAATAATATGATTTGGTAGAACTTTACCAATAGGTTAGGTTAATGAAGAAACAGAAAATATAGTAAAGTTCTAGCTAAGGGGCTTCTTGCTAGGCCTATCTTGGAAAGTGGGTGCTATCTTTCCATAGGCTAATTTATTTAGGAAGAAAGTAAACACATTAACTGATGCTTTTTTATGCTCTTTCCAAATATAATAAGTCCTTTAGGGTAAATTCTGGTAAAAATGTGGACATGCTGCTTTTACTATCATAGAAAGGGGTAAGGTTAGGGAAATGAAACTTTCAGGGATGGGTCTACAGTCTAAAATGTGTCATGGGAAGGTAATTTGAAGTAACTACAGTAAAATTCTACTTTAGCTACTTTTGGTTATCTTGGAAAGGAGTTTGGTTAGGAAAATGAAACTTTCAGGGATAGATCTACAGGCTAAAGTATGTCCCAGGAAGGTATTTTGAAGTACTTAGGCTACCTCCACTCTATCCTCTAGAACATAGGTTTAGAATTTTGATTTCTCAGGGGGGGGGCAATCCTTGCACCAAACACAAAGCAACATAAAACTGTGTTTGTCTTAGGAGAGATGTGGGCAGGGGCAACCCAAGGCTCATTTTATTGGGGGGGGGGGGATCTTCATAAATTTTACTAAATTGCTGCCTGATTTAAGCCAAATTTTCTGCAGAAATCAAGAATTTTACTAAATTTTGGCCAATTTTGCAAAATTTCTGCTGAATTACCAAATGCCAAAAATCTTAGGGGGGCCTCCCCACCCCTGGGGACACCCCTCCCCACCACTTCCAGACACCTCTGGATATGGGTCAGATGGGACATGTATTTTGACATTTTTTATTTATTTTTTTTAACCAAGTGTGGAAGTTTTTTTTTTGCAGAGATGAGGTAAAAAAAAAAAAAAAAAAAAATGTTGTTTTTGTCTGAAGTACAACATCAAGACTCCTTGAGCAAGAATAAAAGCAGAAGTTTAAAAATTTTAACACTGTATTAAAGGCTTCTTTGGGCTTCTTCTGATAATAGCTAGATGCATTTAGCATAAGATTAAAATTACTATATGAGTTGAATCTTGCTGTTAATTTGCAAAATATTTCTGTTTAGACTGAAGCTGTCCCAAGGTGCCCAAATTTCCTCTTGACTTTAATCTGTGAATAATTGGTACTCACCAATGCTACAGGCTGGTTGAATACAAAGAGTTCCTTCATTTCTATGTTCTAATGCATGCTGCATCTAATGGGATTGTGAAAATGTATTCATCCAAACTTGAGCTGTCTTGATGAACTTGTCTGTGAGTTTGTTGAAGTCTATGCTTTCTAGGACTTCCCTGTACACTGACAAAACAGCTAAATGATTCAGTCTTTCCTGGTGAGCAAATTTGGCAAGGGAATCATTTTCTCTCAGAAAAGTGACAACAACATCAAATTTCTGGATCTCCTTTTTGTTCACTTTAACTTGATCAAGGAGTATGTCTTGGTGCAGCTGCAACTGGGTGTAGTCCTTAAAATCATCTTTATGGAAGTTTTGCACATACAAACATCAGATACACCTATGACAAACTCTTCTACTTTAGAGAGATGTTGAGTTGTTTGGGTTGGTTCAAATCTTGTAGTCAAGCCCATCAGTACACAATTGATAGCTTCATAGAAAACTTGGTGATAAGTATCTTCAAGCTTAGATGGATGGTAATGAGCAGTACTTCCAAAAAAATGACTGGGAACTTTGTGTTTTCTTGGGAGCTTTGGTTCATTGAGACCCAGAATGTTTACACATGAGACAGCTGCATCCCTTAGCAGTTTAAAGCAATGTTCATTCCTTATACCTTCCAAGACCTTACAGAGGCAATCAATTATTTCCTCTGCCTCTCTTAAGTGAAGCTGTGCTCTTTGAAGTGCAGTATTAGAGTCTTCTACTGCAGTAAAGATAACATGAAGAATTTCTAGCTTGAAGAATGTATCAAAGTTGGTAAAGGTCTCAAGAAATCCATAAGTTTTGACTGTATGTTTACAGTTTTCTGGGTGATTGCTGAAGTCCTCAAGCCAGTGGATTATTTCAGAGTAACTGCTAGTGATTGTTGTGATAGAGGGTTTTCTTAAGATCCACCTAGTTGGACAGAATGGTTGGAGTGTCACCTTTTCATCCAGCTTTATGCTGTTGAAACTTGACAACCATCTCAGGGAACCTCTAACAAAAGCAATAAATCTCTGGACCATGTTCATAACATTCCTCATATTGATGTTAGTTTCCACTGCATCCTGAGCAACCAGGTTCAGACTTTGAGCATGACAATGTACATATAAGGCTCTTCTCTCCTGGGCCTTACCAGAGACTGTAGACCCCTTTTGCTCCCAGACATGTTAGCAATGCCATCATTACATTGTCCTTGACAATTTTGTAATGAAAGACCAAAACAACAAAGGACATCCATCAAGCACTTAAATAGTGTTTCACTCTATGTGTTTTGGTTACATAAAATCCAAAAAGCATTTTGCTTATATTGAGGTTGTCATCCACAGTTCTCAGACAAATGGAAATCTGTTCTTTACAGGAAACATAAGTGGTTTCATCAAACATCACTGCAAAATACTAAAGTAAAATTTTAAGCATTACTCTTGCATTATACCCTCTTTGTCCAGTCATCAAGGCAGACATAAAGGCACACTGCTCAGTCTAATTATCTAAAGGAGGGCACACCAAGAAGAGAGTACTTGATGCACAGCTTCATCCAGTGTTGCACTTCTATCTGGAATGATTTTCCTGGGGATATTATTCCTGCAAATCCATCTGTTGACTCCTTCAAAAATAGGTTCAACAGACATTTAAAACCTTGAGGTTTCAAAACAAGATAAATGAATAGCAGGACATCAGGTACCTATATGTACCTGGTCCCATGAATATAGGAAAAAAAAAACAGAAGAAGTTTCTATATGCTAGTAATGGGGACAACATACAAGATAAATGAATAGCAGGACATTGGGTACCTATATGTACCTGGTCCCATGAAAATAGGAAAAAAAACTGAAGAAGTTTGTATATGCTAATATTGGGGACAACATTTTTAATGTTGTCCCTATGTTACTCCAACCTAAATTTGCCATTATTGGCATGGAGCAAAACAGATCCAATATGGACCTTAAATTTGCTCTAAAGTGCAAATTATGGTAAGGTAATATCAAAAGAGTAGTACCATTCAATTCTTCAAACAACACTCTTTCCAAATACTACAGTTGCCACTGTGACTATTATGCAAAACTTAAGACTCAGAAAACCACTTATGTTTCCTGTAAAGAACAGATTTCCATTTGTCTTAGAACTGTGGATGACAACCTCAATATAAGCAAAATGCTTTTTGGATTTTATGTAACCAAAAACACATAGAGTGAAACACTATTTAAGTGCTTGATGGATGTCCTTTGTTGTTTTGGTCTTTCATTACAAAATTGTCAAGGACAATGTAATGATGGCATTGCTAACATGTCTGGGAGCAAAAGGGGTCTACAGTCTCTGGTAAGGCCCAGGAGAGAAGAGCCTTATATGTACATTGCCATGCTCAAAGTCTGAACCTGGTTGCTCAGGATGCAGTGGAAACTAACATCAATATGAGGAATGTTATGAACATGGTCCAGAGATTTATTGCTTTTGTTAGAGGTTCCCTGAGATGGTTGTCAAGTTTCAACAGCATAAAGCTGGATGAAAAGGTGACACTCCAACCATTCTGTCCAACTAGGTGGATCTTAAGAAAACCCTCTATCACAGCAATCACTAGCAGTTACTCTGAAATAATCCACTGGCTTGAGGACTTCAGCAATCACCCAGAAAACTGTAAACATACAGTCAAAACTTATGGATTTCTTGAGACCTTTACCAACTTTGATACATTCTTCAAGCTAGAAATTCTTCATGTTATCTTTACTGCAGTAGAAGACTCTAATACTGCACTTCAAAGAGCACAGCTTCACTTCAGAGAGGCAGAGGAAATAATTGATTGCCTCTGTAAGGTCTTGGAAGGTATAAGGAATGAACATTGCTTTAAACTGCTAAGGGATGCAGCTGTCTCATGTGCAAACATTCTGGGTCTCAATGAACCAAAGCTCCCAAGAAAACACAAAGTTCCCAGTCATTTTTTTGGAAGTACTGCTCATTACCATCCATCTAAGCTTGAAGATACTTATCACCAAGTTTTCTATGAAGCTATCAATTGTGTACTGATGGGCTTGACTACAAGATTTGAACCAACCCAAACAACTCAACATCTCTCTAAAGTAGAAGAGTTTGTCATAGGTGTATCTGATGTTTGTATGTGCAAAACTTCCATAAAGATGATTTTAAGGACTACACCCAGTTGCAGCTGCACCAAGACATACTCCTTGATCAAGTTAAAGTGAACAAAAAGGAGATCCAGAAATTTGATGTTGTTGTCACTTTTCTGAGAGAAAATGATCCCTTGCCAAATTTGCTCACCAGGAAAGACTGAATCATTTAGCTGTTTTGTCAGTGTACAGGGAAGTCCTAGAAAGCATATACTTCAACAAACTCACAGACACAAGTTCATCAAGAAAGCTCAAGTTTGGATGAATACATTTTCACAATCCCATTAGATGCAGCATGCATTAGAACATAGAAATGAAGGAACTCTTTGTATTCAACCAGCCTGTAGCATTGGTGAGTACCAATTATTCACAGATTAAAGTCAAGAGGAAATTTGGGCACCTTGGGACAGCTCCAGTCTAAACAGAAATATTTTGCAAATTAACAGCAAGATTCAACTCATATAGTAATTTTAATCTTATGCTAAATGCATCTAGCTATTATCAGAAGAAGCCCAAAGAAGCCTTTAATACAGTGTTAAAATTTTAAACTTCTGCTTTTATTCTTGCTCAAGGAGTCTTGATGTTGTACTTCAGACAAAAACAACATTTTTTTTTTTTTTTTTTAACCTCATCTCTGCAAAAAAAACTTCCACACTTGGTTAAAAAAAATAAATAAAAAATGTCAAAATACATGTCCCATCTGACCCATATCCAGAGGTGTCTGGAAGTGGTGGGGAGGGGTGTCCCCAGGGGTGGGGAGGCCCCCCTAAGATTTTTGGCATTTGGTAATTCAGCAGAAATTTTGCAAAATTGGCCAAAATTTAGTAAAATTCTTGATTTCTGCAGAAAATTTGGCTTAAATCAGGCAGCAATTTAGTAAAATTTATGAAGATCCCCCCCCCCAATAAAATGAGCCTTGGGTTGCCCCTGCCCACATCTCTTCTAAGACAAACACAGTTTTATGTTGCTTTGTGTTTGGTGCAAGGATTGCCCCCCCCCCCCCTGAGAAATCAAAATTCTAAACCTATGTTCTAGAGGATAGAGCGGAGGTAGCCTAGGTACTTCAAAATACCTTCCCGGGACATACTTTAGCCTGTAGATCTATCCCTGAAAGTTTCATTTTCCTAACCAAACTCCTTTCCAAGATAGCCAAAAGTAGCTAAAGTAGAATTTTACTGTAGTTACTTCAAATTACCTTTCCATGACACATTTTAGACTGTAGACCCATCCCTGAAAGTTTCCTTTCCCTAACCTTACCCCTTTCTATGATAGTAAAAGCAGCATGTCTACATTTTTACCAGAATTTACCCTAAAGGACTTCTTATATTTGGAAAGAGCATAAAAAAGCATCAGTTAATGTGTTTACTTTCTTCCTAAATAAATTAGCCTATGGAAAGATAGCACCCACTTTCCAAGATAGGCCTATTTTAAGATTTATTTATTCATTTAAATTAATATCTATTGTATGTTTGTTTGCATTGATTGTTTATTAAATTTCTGTTTGTTTCAAGTTTCATTTATACTTCAATAGCAAAAATATTTTTTTTTTGTTTGGGTTATGTGTACTTTTTGGGTTATAAGAAGCAATACTGTAAGAGAGCATGGAAACAAAAAGTCAAAGAAGAGCCAAAAGTATGTAAGGAAGAATTGAAAGTGGAATAAGAAAGGGAAAATGAAAACGATCTGGGCTATGCAAATAATTGGTTCTCATGAGGTGTAGAATATCAGGGTTTGGACAAGTCGGTTCGTATCAAATTTTAGGCTCTGTCCTATTTTTATAGGATTTCCCAGGCCCAAATATAGGATTCGGAAGTCCTCAGTATCAGATCTGTAGTAGATGTCATGGGATGCCTGGTCACATAAATTCGTCATTTCCCGAGTTTCTTCATTTTTATTTTTTTTTTTTTATGTCAAATACAAACTGTACAAATAGTAAAAAATCAGATACACTGACCTCTGATGAATTTGGATAAACTTTCTTGTATAAAAGCAAATCTTCAGAAACAGATACACAGCACAAATAAGGTCTAAATAAAGTTTTTTGAGCTCCTTAAGTTTTGCATATTCATCAGAGGTCAGTGCCCTTTGGCAGGAGGGGGGTATAAGTAGATACCTCAAGTAACATTTTTAAGCTCAGGACCTATTCCTAATTTAAGCTCTGAGGGCATATTTTTAAGTAGGGCATAATTTAATTTCTCTGGACCCATTCCTAAAAGTGTTATTCAACTAACTCAACTACTTTCTAACATAGCAAAACAGAAAATCCCACACCCCTTTAATCAACAACAGTTAGTTCATTTACTTGGCATATGAAATGTGCCAAATAATTAAAACAGCTATGGTTGTTTTATTTGGAAGGATCATTGAATGGAGTGTCATTTTTTTCTGTCAAGCCAACAGTAATCACTCTAACTATGTTTTGCAACAAAAAGGAACATTCCAGCAGTTGTTTTGTTTGATAGAAATATTCTTCACAAACAATCACAATATAAAGTGGACTATTGGACCTGCTGCATACCTAATGTGTGGACCTACTACAGGAAGCAAGACATTTTTATTTTTTACAGTCATGGAAAGCTTTTCCATAAAATTGTATTTCTACTTGGCATTTTACAGGCAAAATGTCAAGAGAATCAAACAATTGACAACCTCATTTTTGTGTGCTGTGCTGAAAACAGTTTTTTTTTTTTTTTCCATTCTCATTGTTTGATTAACTTCTCATTGTGTTTGTGAAATGTCAGATATAAATACAGAATATGCTCTCAGATCAGCTGTAGCCAAATCTAGGAAGAAATTATTTCCCAATTGTGGAATAAATTTATTTCTGATTCTATATTTATTTTTGGTATGTTTTTCAAAGAAGCAAGATGTTTGTATTTTACAAGCCAACTGTGAATGAAGTTGGAACACAATGGCTTCTTGTGCAAAAATTCACCATGAGTGTAATAAAATTTGGAAAAAAAGGGCCAGATTTATACAGTTCAGCAGGAAATTTGCATAGTGGATACATATTCCAGGGTTTGGACTTGCCTATAAATTCCTATATTTTAATGCACTCCTATAAAATGCCTATATTTTGGCTAAAATCCTATTATTCCTATATTTTTGGCTGAAGAGCACTAAGAACATTGCTCATGATTTGCAATTTTGACTGCTTGTTAAGTAAGTCAAGATGTGCTTTCCTTTGCTTTTGACTCTGCTTGTAAACTGTGCTGTCTTTCAGTGTAGGGCGCTAATTAATTACAACTGTTGAGCTGTTTAAACTAATGCTTTGTGTTGGGCTTATAGCTGTTTCTGTCTGTGCTATGCTGTTGTGTTGTGTTTGTCATGTTGGGCCTGTCTGAAATGAGTGAAGATCAGTATATAGGCTAGCAGTCTCTGCTTAATGAGACTGGAGTTCTTTTTTCCGACTTATGCATTTCCTGGCTGAACAAACGCTATAAAAGGCTGATACAAATACGGCCCAGTTTTGGAAATATCCACATCTTCCTTTTTATGGCCTTTTAATTGCGGGACGCTATTTTGCAGGTGATGCTTGGTAATTAAGTATGGGTCCTACCAAGTTTAATAGTTCATGGCTTGCTAAGACGGATTGCAGCAGTAGAAAGATTGACAAATGGTGTAAGACTGGAAACGACCAGTACTTGTTCTTTGCAAACTCTGCTTGAAAAATCTTGGTTGCACAGCTGTGGTTGCTCAGCTAAACCAACACATGCGACCTGCAGAACACAAAGCCACTGTTACTGCTCAACTACATCCACTACAGCTTCACCTGATGGGACAATCTCGAGTTGATGAAACAACCAAGGATAAACCATTAGTTGGTACAAACATGTTTTGTGAGCGTGATGCCGCTTATAAAGCTGAGTTAATATGGACACTTCAGACGGTATAAAGTTCCATGTCTGCTAACTGTTTAGACCATATTGTCAAAACCTTCCATGCAATGTTCCCTGGTAAGATCCCCAATAGAATGTCCCTATGTGCGAAAAAACTCACGTATCTGATCACTGATGTGCTGCATCCGTACTGTATGCAAATGCTTGGGAAGGACATTCAGTCATATTTTGTACTAGAATATGACACGACAACCAACAATGCTGGTATGAAAGAGTTACAGATACATGCTTGATATTGATCCTCATACGGAAAACGAAATCCAGAACAGACATTTATGCACACGTTTTATGGGCCACACAACAAGTGATGATCTGTATAGGAAGATTATGTCAGCCATTGAGCAGAATCAGCTGCCACTTGAAAAACTGATCACGCTTGGAGGTGACGGACCAAACGGCAACAAAAGCATTTGGAACAGGTT
The DNA here is from genome assembly GCA_027921565.1 of Artemia sinica. Classification (NCBI taxonomy): domain Eukaryota; kingdom Metazoa; phylum Arthropoda; class Branchiopoda; order Anostraca; family Artemiidae; genus Artemia; species Artemia sinica. The sequence continues at coordinate 40,385,172 of CM051265.1, forward strand.
CAATGCCGAACAAAATAAAGTGACAGGAAAGCAAATGTTGAAGATTGGTACTTGCAACATCCATATAATCCATAATGCTTTCATGAACAGTCTTCAGGTATTCAGAGAAGAAAGTTCAAACTTTATTATTCTTGAGCATTCATTTTTTGACAGCTGTCCTGCACGTTTTGAAGACTATCAAAAGTGCCATAAGAAAGTGGGGGTGCCAGAGAATGTTTTCATGAAGCATGTCCCAAACCGCTGGCTGACGATTGGATGTGCCTAGCTAGAACCATGCAGCAGTGGCCAGCAATCTTAGAGTACTTCCTGAACTTCGCACTGAGAGAGAAAAAACTGAAGAATCTTCTGTCCACTCCTAAATTTCTGAAGATTGTGGCTTATATCAAAAGTACGACAATGAAGGCTCAACTCGAGTTTGTTCTATCCTCAGCAGAACTGTTCATGGGTTTCACCCAACTGTTCCAGAAAGAAGAAACCTCTCATTCATGTTCTGCATTCAAAGATCAAAAGACTAGTTGTGACACTTTGCGGATGGGTCTTTACTCCAGATTTCATGACCAAGACTGAAAATTTCTCACCAGAAATGTTGAACCTGGCTGAAAATTTTGCAGAAAAGCCCATAGTTTCAGAAAATGTGGAACAAGCTTTTGGTGAGAAAGCAACAGTGAAAGACAAGTCCATTTTCTATGTCAATGTGCGAAAATATTTTATTGCAGGTTTTCGCCATATTTTGAACAAATGTCCTCTGGATAAGGATGGTCTTTAGAGGCTTTACGCTATTTGAGTCCGATCAACATGAAGGATTCAAGAAGCATTGCAGACACAGCGGTTGTGGTACGCGAGATTGTGATTGGAAAAAGCTCAGACGTCACCCAGGCTGAGTGGCTGCTTTTGCGAACAGAAACTGGACCCTGTGAGGACATTACTCAGCTTGATCATTTCTGGAGCCATTATTTTGGTCTTGTGAATGAGCATGGGACAGCAAGTACCTGAAACTTACCAAGCTTCTGGAAAACCAGAACTGTTTGTTATTACAAAAGAGCTGTTGAATCTTGCACACTCCACACAGTCTTGGTATCAACAGTATCTGGATGAAAAGAAACAAGAAGAGCCATCCAAGAAGGAGAAAGCAGCTTACGAAGAGGACAACAAGAGGAAGTTGCTGGAGGTTCATGACAAAAAGACGGAAATAGAAGACCTGGAAAGCAAAAGGAAAAAACTTAGAGCATCAGATCAAGAGAAGAGAACAGTAGCAGATACTCTACTTCAGGAAGTGACCGACAGAATGAAGAAGCCTGCCAAGTCCAAGAGTTCTGTAGACATTGCCCTTGCTGTTTCTTTGCTCGAAGGAGCTGTGAAGTCCAGAACAAGTGAAAGAGAGCAGATGGTGGAATCTGCAAGAATGTAGCAGTCTCTTGCAAAGAGAAAAACTTACCTCATATCAAAATTGATACCCAAGAAGCAGCAAGAGTGGTTTCAAGTATTTTACCTGTATCAGTCAATTATTGGCATAGTATGTGTATCTGATTTTTTACTATTTGTACAGTTTGTATTTGACATAAAAAAAAAAAAATAAAAAATGTAGAAACTCGGGAAATGACGAATTTATGTGACCAGGCATCCCACGACATCTACTACAGATCTGATCCTGAGGACTCCGAATCCTATATTTGGGCCTGGGAAATCCTATAAAAATAGGACAGAGCCTAAAATTTGATGCGAACCGACTTGCCCTGATATTCTACACCTCATGAGAACCAATTATTTGCATAGCCCAGATCGTTTTCATTTTCCCTTTCTTATTCCACTTTCAATTCTTCCTTACATACTTTTGGCTCTTCTTTGACTTTTTGTTTCCATGCTCTCTTACAGAATTGCTTCTTATAACCCAAAAAGTACACATAACCCAAACAAAAAAAAAATATTTTGCTATTGAAGTATAAATGAAACTTGAAACAAACAGAAATTAAATAAACAATCAATGCAAACAAACATACAATAGATATTAATTTAAATGAATAAATAAATCTTAAAACAAGTGAAAAAAGGAAAATAAAAAAAGTTTTTAAAAGGAAAATAAAAAAAAGGGTCTTGTCTAATGAAAAAGCTCTGCAGAAAAATTTCCCATGAAAGTACTCCCTATCCCTGCTGAAATTTTCTGCCACAGAAAATACTCCCACCCCTTTAAATTTTCCCCATGTTAAAAAGAGCAACTGTATTTTCTTAATAAGTAGTGCTGATGAATTTAAAAGCTACCATTCCTTGGTTTGTAAAATGTCAGCAGTAATAATAATTATTAGGAGAGGTTCTTATTTTTGTTCTATTTTTGTTTTTGTAAATGTTATTTGTTAATCACATGTTATATGATCATGCTGCAAAAACTTATCTTAATATGCCATAGGAAGGTGACAATCAGAGTAGCTCACTGAGAAAACACGATCTGTTGGACAAACTTTATTTTCAATTGTTTTCAGAGTCTGATCTGGTCTGTTGCTCCTTGCAGGTGTCATTTTGCATATATTACAGCATAGACAAATAGCCAAAAGTTTGCTTCCTTCTTTTGCTTCTCCTTCTTCATTTGGTGTCTGCAGCCTGGATATACAGAAGTAAATGGGGAAATCTTCTGGATCTGCTGGGTGATGGACATGTTACTCTTTCATTGGGCTCACAGAAATCTGGCTCTCTCCAACTGGTGAAACCAAAGCATATTTCCTGGATGACTGTGAAGCAATTCGTGTTCTAAGGATGTAACCAAATGCTCTGGTGGTACTTTGTTTTGTATCAAAAATATGTTTTGCCTTAAAGTGACTTCCTGAATTAGAAGTTGCTTTGAACACCTCAGTTGACCATCTGTGCTCTCCTTATCAAATCATTGTTGAATTCAGTTCTCTATATTCCCCAGTTAGTCATGCATGTTTGTTTTGTAAATTCTCCTCAATTCATTTTAACTCATTATTTTTCCAACTAGATATTTTTTTTTGCTGAAGAGTCAGAGATTTTCCAAAAAAGATATGTGCATCATGAGCAACATCAGCATAAACCTTCTATGACCAGAATAAAAAAAAATCATTTAACTTATTCTTCACCAGTCAACTCTTAAACCTTTTTGTTTTTCTCATGAGTTTTTGCATAAAGAAAAGTACAGCTAGTTTTATTGTGAATATTTTCAAGCTGCTGGGAACTCACCTTTCCTTCAGTTCAGATATTGCAAAGTTGTATATATCCAATAATTACCCACAGTGTACCCCACAACATATGCAGCTGGCAAGGCAGCTTCAAACAACTTTCCTCCATTAACACATCATAGTTATTCTAAAAAAAAACATCAACTACTCTATCTCCAGCACAAAGAGAACAGACTGGTCCCTTATCACGTTATTGTTATCTACCAAAGCTACCACATACCTCTTTTTTCCCTTGATTAACCAATTATCCAACAGGTGCATCACTAAGTTTTCCATCAAGGCCCACAACACCCCAAGTAGGCTTGAATGTCACAATATCTTGCCAAATAATTCCAACAGAAGAACAAATTGTGTATTTCTGCTTTTAAAAAGTTTAATCTTCTAATTAATAAGTGCATATAAAAGTAATGGGACACTTTTACACTGTTATTCATGCTGCAGAAAACAGCTATTATGCTACAAAAATTGACGAATGCAGGAGAAACTAAAAAAAGTGTTGGTTGATGTCAATGCGACCTTTTGTGACCACATGGAAATCCCAAATTGCATCACAAATTCTGCTCAATTTTGTAGTGGGCCTACCAGCAAATGAAGGCACATTTTGATTTGGTGATGTGGTCTATCTTTTAAAATACATTATCTTCCCTTGATCTCAGTAAAATTTGTATCTACTATGGCTAGACCTAAGCCAATAGAAGCTACTTCTCATAGCACAGCCTTTTTTACAATCTGGTAGAATTGACAGACAATAATTGAAGTTGGCCAAATTACAAATTAAATAATTTTAAAATTGGTTGTCTAACTCTCTGTGAATCCTACAATTATTTATTAGCTATTTTTGTAGTATCTGCAGAAATGTTTGTACTCTATTTCTTTTGTTTTTCAAATTGTAAGTTTCCTTTGTTGGTGAGAGTGCACATTTTGAGCAAAAAACTGTGTATTTTCAACCATTTTTTTCAGTTTACAGTGAATGTAGATTGCTTGTGGCGCTTTTGCCTGCAGTTGAACTTGAACACTGGAAAAGGTACTCATAATGCTTGCTCCATAATAGTATTGTGCAATGTAGTAGTTCTGACTGAGACCATGTTTTATCACCATGTCATGAGTAAGGTCTTATAAACTCTCAGCATTAAGGCCTTTCACGTGGTAGAATCTGACTGGTCTTTCTTTTACTCTTCTTTCATCAAAGTAACTAAGAAGAATGGCAATTGTTTTTTTTCTCTGAATTGTGTTTGTTCTCATCACCAAAAACAGCAAAAGTATCTGCTACACATAACTTCTTGCACTATTGGTTGCTGGAGCCTGGAGCTGATAACAGGAATAATGTTTATGAGCTTTAGAGTGGACATTCTGTCTCTCTGGCTTGTTGAAAAACATAGAGGAATAGCCTACTCTGCAAGAAGATTATACAAGCAAAGAGTAGGCTGTTATGCTAAAAGAAAAATTGTAATGCTATCATAAAATGCATGCTTTGCTGGATACTTATTTACTTAGACTTAGGTCTTCTCATGCTGACTAGTGCACAGGGTGAAAATTGTGCTTCTCTGTGTTAACCTCTTGGCTGGTGTAAATCAAAGATCTTTTTTCCAGGGACAATCTGAACAGCACAATATTCTTTTCAAGGTGCCATCAAAGCATTGTTTTCTGTCAGTTGAGTCTCCTGATGATAATAGGAACCCTCCACCACACATTGTGACGGTGGCAGCCTTTTTCATCTGCACCATGTTGCTGCAATAAACTTTTTGTAATTTTGTAGGTCAGGGTATGCTGTCAAACTCCTGAATGAGCTTTTTGAGCAAATCATTCAGTGTCCGAGATTTATATCAGTGCAGAAAGGATGTTTCTATTTAAAAATTTGAGCTTGAGTTTCAGGGAGCATGGAGTGTATGGAAAATTGCATATGGAGAGCATGAAGTATAGGGAATTATTGAAAACAGAAAACATGTGAAGTTATAATTCAGGGAATCTTAAGCTACTTATATATTTAAGGGTATTGGTGGCTCTCTGGTGAGTTTTGTTAGATGATATTCATAGAATAGTGTCAGATTTTGAAGGAAATTTTAGGATTCTTGATAATGAGCATAAGTGCATTGGTTTTCAATGCAATTAGAGTAAGACTGAGTTTTTAGCCTAAAGTAGCTGTTCTGATTGTCTGTTAAAATTTTTATCTAAGTGAACAATGCAAGACACATTGACATATCTTGGCATCCAAATTGGATTACACTTCATGCTGTGTGACAGCTTTTAAAGGTCTTTTTTTATGTCTAGGAAAGCACATGGTCTACTAGTTGCAATAAAGTTTGAATATAATCATCATATCCTAGTTAGGGTGCTTAGTCCATTTTTTTTCCTTTGTTTGCTCATCATTGTAGCATTCTGCTTAGTTCCCACTTAATGCTTGTGCTTAACTCCCTGTTTGTGCCTATACCATGCTTGCGCTTACTTAATGCTTGTGCTGTGCTTAGATGTTGCTTTTCTTTGTAGGTAGCCTGGGTCAATAAACCTTTATACTAGAAAAGTATTACATGGTGTCAGAAGTGGGATCCCATGAATGTACTACAGCCATCAATCAACTGGGAAGCCAGCTCCCTAGCAGAAGAATGGGACCGTTTCCAAGAGCATGCCCAACTGATGTTTGCAGGCCCACTGGCTGGCAAAACAGAGAAAGCTCTCTGTGCCTACCTACTTATCTGGGCTGGAGCGAAAGGACAAGAAATATTCAACACCTTCACCATTGCAGACGAGGAACGGAACAAAAATCGATCGGTACCTTGAGAAATTTTAAGGCGTATGCATCACCACAGAAGAACACAGTTTTTGCATGGTATTTGTTCCAAATACCATGAAGAAGAAACGAGACCAAACCGAGGCAGAAAGTGTAGAGAAATATATTACAGAGCTCAAGACATTAGTGAAACCATGTTCTTACTCAGACCCAAATGAAATGGTCCGTGATCGCATAGTGTGCGGAATACTAAACCAAAACGTACGTGAGAAGCTCCTGGCTAATTTGAAAAACTTACACTTGAAAAAGCAACCATTATGTGCAGAACCCACGAAGTGACCCAGGCACAGCTTAAGACATTCCATGGAACTAAGTCTATTCCCATAAAGCAAGAGATCGATGCCATCTCACGCTACCCAAATCGGAACAGCAGCAGAAAAAAACAGGAAGCAAGAGGCTCAAAGAGCAAACCATGCTACTTCTGTGGTGGAACATGCTCCCCCTCCCATGTCTGCCCAGCAAAGGGCAAGCCATGCTCCATCTGCAAAAAGCTCAACCATTTTGCACGAGTTTGTCAAAGTAAGACAGTAAATGCAGTCAAAGAAGACACTGTCAAAGCAGACTCTGGTGATGAAACCATATTCCTGTACTCCATCAAACAAAGCAAAAACAAAGACGAAGCAGTAATACCTTTGATCATCAACAATCAGTTCCTCGTCCAGTTCAAAATCGACACAGGGGCCCAGGTCAATATCATTCCAAGGAAGTACTTTGACCTCATCACCCCAAAGCCCACTGTGAAACCCACAAGCCAGTGCCTCACCAGCTACTGTGGAGCAAGGATCCCTGTAACTGGAGTCTGCGAATTATCATGCAGCTACAAAGATAACCTCAGCAGCAGGCAACAATTCTTTGTAGTAGAAACTTCAGTTGCCCCCATCATAGGCTACTGTTCAAGCCTTGATTTGGACCTGATTAAGCTGGTACTGAACGTAAACTCAACATCTTCAAGAGTCCCATTCCTGAAGGAAAAGCACAAAGAAGTATTTAAAGGAATCGGGAAACTCGAAGGAGAATGCAACATATACCTGAAAGACAATACCACTCCAACTGTCTACCCAGCGAGACGAGTACCTGCGGCCATGCAGGATAAACTCAAGCAAGAACTCAGGCGCCTAGAAGACCTAAGGATTATCGAAAAGGTCATTACCCCAACAGAGTGGGTCAATTCGGTGGTTATGGTTGAGAAGAAGGACGGGTCCATAAGACTGTGCATAGACCCGTGGACCTAAACAAGTCCATCAGACGGCCGCACTATCCCATTCCAACTCTAGACGACGTCACCTCCAAGCTATACGGAGCGAAAATATTCACAAAACTTGATGCCCGTTCTGGTTACTGGTCAATTCTGCTCTCCAAAGATTTGTCTTACCTCATGACATTCAGCACAATATATGGAAGATATCGTTTCAAGCGAATGCCCTTCGAAATCATCTCAGCGCAAGATGAGTTTCAGAGGAGGATGAAGATGCCTTTGAAGGCCTAGAGGGTTTTTTCATCATCATTGATGACATGATCGTGTACGGTGCCATGCAAGAAGAGCACGACTAACGCCTAGCAGCAATACTCGAACGTGTCCTAGCTAAGGGTATCCGTTTCAACAAAGATAAGTGCGAGTTTTCGGCCCAGTGTCAGCTACTTCGGACACATAATCAGCTCCACGAGGATGCAGCCAGATCCCGAAAAGATTCGCGCCATTAACCACATGCCAAACCCATCATGCCGAGAAGAACTGCTAACTCTCCTTGGGATGATCAACTATCTCGCCAAAAACATACCAAGCCTATCCACAAAAACACAACCACTCCATGACCTGACCAAAGCAAACCCATTCATCTGGTCAGAGGAACATACCCAAACACTCGAGGACCTGAAACGCTCTATAGTATCAAACACCCCGTTCTTCAACCATCAGAGCAAGAACGTCGAACTTATTGTTGACGCCTCCAGCCATGGACTCGGCGCCCACCTTGTTTTGGAAAGGGCAGGTCACAGCATATGCATCGAGATCGCTCAGCAAGACAGAGCAGAAGTATTCGCAACTCGAAAAAGAGTTATACGCCATTGTGTATGGCTGTAAACACTTCCACCATTATCTGTACAGTCGCCACGTTGACGTCACAGCTGACCACCTCCCCCTCGAAACCGTTGTAGCAAATCCTATTCACAAAGCCCCACCACGAGTGCAACGATTAATGCTTCAGCTCCAGCCTTACAACCAGAGTCTGAGGTTCTGACCAGGATCCGAAATTCCAGTCGCTGACGCTCTGTCACGTCTCCATCTTAGCGATACAGATCCAAAACTGGAAGAACATCTGGATATCTATGTACACCACGTAGTACGGAACCTTCCAGCCAGTGACCAGAAGCTTGAGTAGATATGGACGGAAACAACGCAGGATGAAACCTTGAGCACCCTAGTCAAAACGAGTCAAGAGGGCTGGCCGAGTACTAGAAAAGAGTGCCCAACGAACATCCTAACCTACTGGAATGTCCAACACGAGCTGTCTTTCACAAAGGCATTCTTCTCAAGGGAGACAGATTGATCATTCCCAAGAACCTGCAGTTAGCCACACTCCAGCAGCTACATGCAGCCCACCTTGGAACCGAGAAAACCAAACAGCGAGCAAGGATGTTAGTGTACTGGCCAGGCCTCAGCGCAGACATTGAACAGTACATAGTAAAATCCCAAACATGCTCCAAGCACATGCTGAACAACTCAAAGGAGCTGATGATCAACCACAGCATAGAAACGCTCCCTTGGTAAAAGATCGCTACAGATCTGTTCGAATGGAATGGCTCCAGTTTCCTAGCAACTGTCGATTATCACAGCCTTTACTTCGAAGTCGACAGACTTACGACGACATCGTCCAACGCGGTTATAACGCGACTTAAGGCCCACTTTGCCCGGCATGGCATACCATCACAGCTAATGTCTGACAATGGCCCTCAGTTCATTTCCAGGGAATTCATCAATTTTGCCAAAGCCTGGGGTATTTCACTGAGCACATCTAGCCCCGGGTATCCCAAATCCAATGGACTCGCCGAGAAAGCTGTGCAGATTATAAAAAACATCATGACCAAGGCAATGGAAAACGGAGAAGACCCCTTTCTGGGTCTATTAGAATACCGGAATACACCAGTTGATGGGTTTGCATCTCCTGCTCAACTCCTTATGTCTCGCCAACTAAGATCCATCCTACCATGCACCACACATCACCTAAAGAAGAAGGTCGTCCCGACAAACTTTTCACTCAGCAAAGAACTGAAATGCAGAAACGCCAGAAAATTTACCACGACAAATCAGCCAAGGCTTTAAATCAGCTCAACCCCGGCGATGCGATCCACATTCAGAAAATGCTCGACGGACCGTGGAAAACAGGCCGTTGTGGTTTCTCATGCAAAACAGCCACGATCGTACCAGGTGCAGACAAAAGTAGGTACGATTCTGCGGAGGAACCGCAAGCACCTATCAGCCCGCCCACATTGAAGTCCGAAAGGAACGAGTTTGGTTCGCGAAGGACTTGACGATGCCATAGTGCCAGATGCGACTGCCAAGCCACCACCCTCGCCGTTACAGGCAGACCAGTTCATGTCCCCGTTGCCGATCCAGGATCGGAATCAAATCCCTAGCCCCTGCCAGAGCGCTACCGCGGTGCCGCCCCTAGAATCAAGCGCGACACCAACGACATCATGCACGAGATACGGCCGACTTGTAAGAAAACCCCTGAAACTGAACCTGTAAAGAGTGATTTTAAAAGTAGACCTGTAAATAGAGACAGTATGAGAGGAAGAAGAAGTGAACTAGTTAGTAAATATGTAAGAAGCGAGCCTAGCGCCTTCTTACACATACCTTTCCGAAGGTACTTATTACAGAGTGTAAGCCCGCTCACAGTGGATGAGCGGGAGCGAGCGTGGAGTGTTGGTGTAAGAGGAAATACAGGCAGCTTAAATGACAAAAGAAGGAAGATGTAGCATTCTGCTTAGTTCCCGCTTAATGCTTGTGCTTAATTCCCTGTTTGTGCCTATACCATGCTTGCGCTTACTTAATGCTTGTGCTGTGCTTAGATGTTGCTTTTCTTTGTAGGTAGCCTGGGTCAATAAACCTTTATACTAGAAAAGTATTACAATCATTGTACCATTTTGGTGTCTTTTTGCCCATTGTCTTTCTTTGAAACTGTTGTCTACTGAGCATATTTCTTGATATTGATTTTTTCATGATTGATTTTCAGTTTTTTCTTATTTTTATTGATTACTCCATTCAGTGTTGTATTTTCACATTTATGAAGAGCAATTCCAATTTAAATCGGAAAATTATGTCAAAAAGTTTCTGGTGCTTTTGATTTCTCTGAGTAAAACCATGTTTACCCCTCTCCACTAAGATTTTGGGTGTGGGTACCCATGCTAATGATATTATAGTTATCGCTATTTATTTTTATTTTTAGGCTCTCTGGTTCAGTTTACTTTGACCAATCCATCAATCATATTTGCAAATCGAAAAGACATTCGCCTTATTGATGTGAATAAACCAAAGCATAATTCATCTGTATTGGTTAAGGTAAGCTACAGCACATACCCTTTAACTATCTTATTAACAGCTTTGGACTCTTTCTCCACATAAGACTTCGAAGCAAAACAAGGAAATTTTCTTTTGGAATTTTTTTCTGCCAAGTTATATAGCTAAACCGAATATGCAGAAGAAGAAGAAATCAAATATGTAACGTTTTCTATTGTACAGATTTTCTTCTAATTAATTCCAAAAAAGTTTTTTAACAAGAAGTTTTTCACACTAAATTTAAAAGCTGTATTAAATCAAAGACAGGCAGAAATAAAGTAAAGTAATAACATAACTTCAAAATGAACAGAAATCACTATCAATGAATTCGCACGTAAAATGAACCCAAGTACCACAAACAGGAGTGTGGCTAATGCTCCATAAGCCTGCTAAAGGCCAGAGTATCATTTGTGCTAGTTTTTATATTGAACAATGTGTTCTTGTTTGTCAACAAAAAAAGAAAGAAAATCACCATAAAAAAAAAAACTGAGAATACTGAACACAATTAATGAAAGTAGACTGGCCTTTTAATATATTATAATATTAATCCTGGAAGTATCAGCAATTCGGATTTATTAACATTATAAAAGGAAAACGTATAAAACACATTTCGTTCTCAGTTAAAGTACAGTGGTCATTAGCCCTTCTCCTTTTTGTGGTAATTTCTGTTCATTTTAACTTTGACTTCATTATTCATTGTAATTCCTAATGGTTTTTGTACTTTCTCATTTTGTTGTCCATTTTCTTTTGTTTTGTATATTGACTTTCAGCCATAAAAAAAAAATTATGGACATAAATAGTTTGGACTATTTTTTTTTTGTATGTTGACTTTAGAAAATACCAGCTTTTTGGATTGAGGAGTATCCGTTTGATGAATTTCAGTTACAATTTTTTGGTGGAAGGGCAAAATGTTTGTTATTAATTAATCTAAATTCCCAGAGAGCTTTTATTTTTTTATCTGAAGCTAATCCTGTTATATATTCCTGTTGATACCCCCCATGCACCATATGTGCCCAAAAAGCTATTGCTAGCATGAATAGTTTTTCATCTCATTTTCAGCCAAAATTGTACAATCTGATCTGCACATACTAATTCACGGAGTGATGATCAAAGGGATAGAAAACTGAGGAAAGTTGAACTCCTGACGGTTTAACGTCTTTCTTAGGGATATTAAACACTACTAGTGTCCGTTCATGCCATATACACTATCATGGTTGCACCCTTAGTGGCAACCCAGTATAGAACAAACCATAGCCCATGGTAACCGAAAAGTTAAAAACGCGCTTAAAAAAAACTGTCGAGTGAGTGATTTATCACACTAGAAAAAAGGAACGAATGAAATACTGAAATGATTCTGCAGTGCACTGGTTCAAGCTTGTTCTGGTGGCGTGTGTTCCGGTTGACTGTAGTGGCGAGGGGGAGTATGGAATGGTGTTTATCACGCAAAAGCACGGAGTCATTTACACATCAGATGGCACCTGCGTTCTTTATGAGTTGGGATCCGTTGAGCTGCGAGAGCAGATTCGCAAGTGGCTTATTTGGTTCCTAGGACGATTTTTAAGGCTTTTTTTTGCACTGTTTCGATTTCGTCGTTGAGGTAGTCGATGCTATGCATTTGTGGTCCGCAAACTGGGCATGCGTTTTCAAGCAAAGGGCGCACATAACACTTGTACGCGAGCATTAATTGCTTTTTAGGAAACCAGAATCGACGCAATGTGGTTAAGGATCGCAGCGCGCAGTTGCCCTTTCTTGCAAGGTTCCTAACGTAGGGACTAAATGAACAATCGTTTCTGAGCGTCACACCAAGGACAACTGCAGTCGAAGTGGTAGGGTACCAGGGGTCAGGGCAAGCAACATCTCTTTTCAGGGAATTGAAGCGTATTAGTTTGACCTTATAACGTTAATCGTAAGCCCATTTTAACCGCACTGATCTTTGAATTTGTTTTTCAGGTCACTATCGAACTTGATACCTTTCAATGAGCTTGTTTTTCAGTAGGGCTGACAAATCATCCACAAATTTGAATCTTTCGTCAGTGTTGTCACATAAAAATAGCTAATGATGGCTAAAATCAAGAGGGCAGCAAGTTTAGTGCCTGTGGAGCGCCACATGTTATTGCCGTCCATTCAGAGTCAAGATCCCCGGGAAAAAATGCAAGATCCCGCAAAAAGTGCAATATACACACTGATATCGATCTCTCAGGAAGTTTACTATTAGTAGTACAATGGCTTGTCTAGCGCCCATCCGTTTCAGATTATGCAAAGCTGTGATGTGTCGTATGAAATCGAACGCCTTACGATTGTCGGCCAGAAGCAGACCAACCATGGCACCTCCTTTGTCTAGCCATTCAGTAATTAGATGGTAAAACTGCACTAAGTAGTGATTCGTTCTGCTACCTTTAAGGCACCCGTTCTTGTAAGGGTCGAGGCAGGGGCTTAATTGCTACAAAAGTTCACGATATTTGACCGACTCCGTCACTTTGGTTAAATTGGGGGGTATTGATATGGGTCAGAGCTCATCACCGATTTGGGGTATTTTACCTTAGGAATAAAGCGTACATAAGCGTTCTTCCAGTTGATAATGGATGTCACATGTTTTACTAGATATACTGCATATTCAATGAGTAACCTGACAGGCGGCTCACCTAGATATAAAGCACAGTACCTTTTTAGCTTTTCAAGATCTTTAAAAAACTGCGTATTTGGATATCTCTACAATTTGTTCGTCGATTCTTCTTCTAATTCGCAGCAGGCGGGCTATTCAGTTAGTACTATTTAGCCCTTTTCTTTTTGCTTCACTCTGTGGGCTACAGAGTTACTGGCTTGGTCGTCTCTTATTTATTAGATATTCTCAGATATCTTTCAGTAGATCTTTTGACTCAAGGAGTTCAAATATAAGATGATAGATATCGATTTCTGTGCTCTGTGTGCAGGTATAGTTGGCTAGGCTCTTGGCTGATAGTGAGATTTTTGTGGTGTTTGAAGCATTTTAACAGCTTACAAAGCAAGGTATGTTGTGCAGACGTCAGCATATTACATTCAAATAGGCAATGGTCAATTGTTTCATTATTCATATTACGTCGAGAAAGCCGCACAAGAGATTTTCAATATCTTCTTCAGTAAATGACGGATAAGTAGAACATATCGCTGCGAAAAACAAATTTACTTGAGTTGACACATCGTCTTTCTGTATCTTCAGGTCACTATTAATGAGTTCCAGACAAACGTTTGACTTCAGAGTGCCTCTTACGGGAATTAGTAGTCAACTGTGGAGTCTCTTTATCACGAACGTATGCCTTCTTAGTGGCTCTGTGTACTTTCACAATATGATTGCGCGGATTTTTTGCTGATGCAACTTCTCCCGCTCGAGTGGAGTTGACATCGGGTCTTGATTAGGGCTTTGATTCCTTGATATATCCAAGGCCTATTACGGTCACTCACTACAATGGTTTTGGACGGGAAATGTTTGTGATATTTCTGTATAAGAATAGAGTTCAGAGCCTCAGCTTTGAGGTTAATGTCTGGTATTGAGTAGACCTCATCGAAGTCACAGGTTCCGATCCAGCTTCCGAAGGAATATATACTTTCCCTAGTCAAAGGTCGGGTCTTTACTTTAGTTTTCTTCACTTTTGGATAGTTGGCTTTGGCCTCCTAGAGAATTAAAGTGGTCAGAGTCTTGTAATAGACCTAGTGGACGTGGTGGTAGGTAATAGTTGGAAAGGTCCGTGAAAATTAGGTTGAGTATGCTCCCACTTTGATGGGTCGGAATCTTCACTAATTGTTTCAGGTCAAGCCTATTTGTTGGATTAAGAGTCTATTGCAATGATAAAAGCTGGGTATACAGTAAAGACAATACAACCTACTTGGAGGCGCTAGGCGGTAACGAATATTTCTCTTGAAAACTAATATGAGTTTCGGCTCTTGTCTTTCTCCTATTGCCTTTAGTAATAATTATAAACAATAGGATACAGGCTGATAGAAACGGATTTCTAGCTTTATAAGTTTTTTTTTTTTGCCTTATTCAAACTAGGTAATGGCCATCTAGCTGGCTCGAAATGATTATAGATCTGGCTCAAACAACAGCTGCATAGCAGCCGCCTTCTTAATATTTTAATTTTTGATTCATTTAAGGATTTGGATGATGCTGCTGCTCTCGACTACCATTATGACAAGAATTTAATTTGTTGGACAGAGATTTCCTTAGAAATGATTAAATGTGCAAGTATTAATCATGGTGGATCTTCAGGCAAGGTAATATTGTCTTCGATACTTTTCTTATATATTTTAATACCTTTTATTTTTAATGGTATTTTTATCCGTTAGAGAAGATGTAATTTTAATGATCATCTAGAACACAAATGCCAAAAAGTATATTCTAAACAGCAAATTTTTCTTCTAATGCTCCATTCTACTATGAAAATAATATAAAGCAAATTTAAAGTATACATAAAATTCAAATGGCGCAAGTTTTTCATGGACAAATAACTGAAAGTTGTTGTTTTTCATTGTACTAAAAAGAAGAAATTTAAGCAGCATCATTATACATATTCGGATGTTAATTTGAATTATATTTTTAAATAATGAATTTAAAAAAAGTAACTTAAAAAGATGTTTTCAAAGATAAGTGAAAAGCCTCTAAAAAACAAAAAATCGTGCAGAAATACGATCATATGTCAATTTAAACTTAAAACGAACAGAAGTTACTATAAATAAACCAATAAAGCCAAGACCTAACACAATTTAAATGAATAACCCCATCAAACGTAGATTAACAGATGCTGTTATGGATGAGTAGATAAACTCTAAAAGAAACAGGAATTACAACGAACAGTCAAGTCAAACTGTAAAGAGACAAAAATAACCACTAATAAGAGAAAACCTGCCGCCTCTCTAAAACTTCTAAAGCATCACATGGCCTGTTGGCTAACACATGGCCTGTGAGAGGTATGGGGCTTGTCTTAAACATTTTGTCATTTGAGATTCATCTCACTTTTATCAATTTAATGGGCAAATCAGTGAAAACCAATATTATCTTTGTATCCATACAAATCCGTTCTAAAATTATTCTTGATTTTGAACACTTTTTTGAAACATCAACAAAATTTTGAAACATCAGAATCAATATAGACTTCGTAACACTTCTATCACAAAGAGAAACATTTTCAATTTGAGGGATGTGGCTCAAAAAATTATCTCTGGTTCTCCTAGTTCCAAAACGGCCTAAAAAAATCAGTTCAATTTGCAATCCCTGATCTGTTTTTACCTGATTCATCCCACGTCAGCCTTTGGGTTTTGGATGAATCGTATTGATTTTTTCTTATGTAAATTGTTGTTGTTAAATAAATAAATATATCATATCATAAAGGTCAGAGCGTCATTAGCACTGTACTGAAAATGATTTTTAGTTTGAGCAGCATTTTTTTTATTTGTACTAATATGTGCTAACCACTGTAAAATCACTGTGATAATCAAAGTTAAGAGCTACCGCAAATAAAAGTTTTATTACCCCCCCCCCCCCCCCCCCCTCAAACCCTCTAAAAGGCATGAGGATCATTTATGCTTCACTGAAAATGAAATGAAATCTAAATAGTGTGGCTTTTAGCCTACTTGTCAAAAAAATCCACAAAACAAATCACAATAACAATCAAGATTACCGACAAGAAAAAGTATTTTTAGAACAATTATAATATGTAGAATAATTACGAAAAATAATAATTTTTTAGAATAATTACAATAGGGACCTTCGATTTAACTTTACTATTTTAAAAGGAGTTTTTTCGTCAAAGATTTTCCATTTGATTCTATTTCATTCAAACATATTGAAAACGGATGCAAATGGCTTTAAGTTTCAAACTGATCAGGGACAAACTTTTTTTTGCTCTGAACGAAAAGGATCAAAATAGTCGAGCTTCACTTGAAATTTGGTAGGCATATAGCACTAATTTGCTTCAAAACCTTATAGTCTGGGGAGTCTCCGACATTTGAAGTCTGTGGTAGTCGGTAAAAATACATCCAAAAATCGGCCTACTTTGTTGCTGAAAAGTTGGCAGTGGGGGTGGTTCTAGAGAGGCCTCGGGCCCACTTTTTTCCCTCGAATATTGCATATTGGAAATCCATTTTTGAGTTCGATCCATGCAAGTGTTAGGACCATGGGCCTCATTTTCGCACTTACAGGAGTTTGCTCCTTTTTGCACTGAGTCAGGTGCAAAGAATGTCCAATTTTGGACTTCTGTAATCCACCCCTCTTCTGTGATCTTAAGGATTTAGCTCCTTTGTACTCTAAGTTTCGATTTGCCACCTTTTTACTATCTAATTATACAGATTGAAAATACTTGCTAGTTTCCGGTTTAGATAAGGTGCTAAATGCCTACGTTTCTGCTAAAAAGATGGCAGTAGAGGGGGTGGCAATTGGAGGAGTTACGGGCCCCATCTTCTCCTTCAACCTTAGAGTTAGAAATTCCTTGTGTGATTTCGATTTTAACAAGTAGCGATATGCTCACCTATTCTGATAGGATATTTCCGTGATGAATGGGAGTTTGCCTCTGAGATTGAGTTGGTGGTATTCACCCTGGAGGCATTTTTTGTAGATCTTGAGCGAGATAGTGTTATCAAAATGTTCATCCAATGCCATAGTAGCCGGTAGGATTGCCTGGGACAAAAAAGGGCATAGAAGGGGGGTTCGATTGCCCTCTGGTCACTTTCTACCCTCGAAAACGGGGCTAAAGCTCGTATGTCGTGACCAAAGCCCTCTTCTAAATTTCTACAACAATCCCTTCTATATTATTATGCAGAAAAAAAAATATAGCGGAGACACATCGTTCTTTAAAATGTCAGCTATGCTGCGTTAATTCTGAAAGAGAAACCACTTAGAACTAGATCACTTGTACGGACAGTTTTACACAAATACGAGTACTCCTCCATAAGTGCTTTAGATACCACTGTAAAAGATTGTAGGAAAATTCAATAATTGGAAGTAACTGTAGATTGTTCTTGTCAATTTTGATTTATAAAGGTTGAATACTTTTGCTCGTCATATTGCAGTGTTCTTTTTAGTAGAGTGAACCCAGAAGAAGGGTTAAAATGATTTCTTGATGTTCATGAAAGTTTTGATTTGGTTTTAAGTATTCTTACAATTCTAGAGCGCTGAAGATTTTTCATTTTCAGCATATGAGCATAATAACGACTGGTGTTGTATCACCTGATGGCCTGGCTATTGATTGGCTTTGTAACAAGATTTATTGGAGTGACAGCGATACTGATCGGATTGAAGTGGCCACTCTTCAAGGGACACATCGAAAGGTCCTATTCTGGGAAGATCTTGATCAGCCCAGAGCTGTTGCCTTATATCCTGCCAAAGGGTAAGACAAGGTTGAAATACTGCTTCAAATTCAATCAAGAAAAGGGTGCTATGTATTTACTTCGATACTTGGCTTGTTCGTAATAGGAGCTCCAGGAATTTTCCTTTTTGCTCCAAACTTCTTTCCTATCAGATCGATCTACTCAAATTTTGCTGAAAAATTTGTTTTAATTTCCTTATTTTACAGCCTCCAACTGAAAATGCGCTTACTACATCATCTAAAACTGTAAAGAATACCTACAAAAGAAAAGGCAAAAGATTCGTGAAGATGTATATGTCATATCGAAAAAGAACATCTTTTCTATATCTACTGCAGTAATATCTTGGATGTCAGCAGAAAACCTGACGGATAGAGGACAAAATTTACCAAACTAACAGCACAGAAAATACCCAAAATGCCACCAAATATATACATATATATGCTACCGTGAATGTCCAAAATCTGGTTAATATAGACATTCACCAGTGAATGTCCGAAATTCCCTTTTCTCTGCTTGTATTCAATTGGCTTTGCGACTCAGCTTTTTCAGTCTTATGCAAACTATGATGGTAAAAGTTAAAGTTAGGTTAGATTGTGTTACTTTAGGTTAGATTAAATTTGGTTATAAACATCAGAAATGGGTTAAAAGCCTAAGCTAACCAAACCTAATCAAATCTGTCATCATCAAACCTTGCATTAAATTGAAAAAGTTGACTGGCAACAATGACTAAGTCCAGGAGAAAAAAAGGTGTTTCGGACATTAATTGGTGAATGTTGACATTCACCAATTTCGGGACAAATATATATGTATGTATATAAATATAAATACACATAATACTCCTACAATTATGAGATCGCAAAAACTTATATAGTTCGGAGTTCTGTTGGTTAAACATAAGAACGAACTACAGAAATGTAGCAATGAAATGATTATTTTTGTTGTACAAGGTGAACTGATATTTTTTTGGGGGGGGGGGCTATATAAAATATGTTGTTAAAAGTGTTATTTTGGTATTAGAAAAAATCCTCATAAAAACATTAAGAGCACCAGTATATAGGATAATAAACTAGACTGGTTGCCAGTATAAAACCTCCTGATAGTTAGGCATTTTGTTTTGCTTATATATATATTTATTTTATTTAGGATTTTATTTGATTCACATCTTCCGTCCGTCAGAAGCACCTTATCAGAGTACCTGGTCAGTTGAATTTATTTTTGGATCTTCATACTGTCTGACAATGTCTGACACTTTTCAAATTTTTAACATATTGTACAATATGGGGTATATAATTATCTACGTTGAAGTATTCTTCGGTTTTAGTATGACCAGTTCAAATTTCAAGATTTTCGTTATCACGTTTCCACTTTGATGATGTAAGTGAGGAATTTCAAATTTTCCAACATAATACCCAGAAAGGAAAAGCGGGACAACTTCAAACAAAACAAGCAAAAGTGGAACAAATTAGGAGAACACATGCAATGATGGAACAATTCTACCTCCTCTCTTATGCTGCTTTGGTATTTTCTTGATACATCTGGCAATAACTTTTTAGGTTTTACTCTGTAAATGCTAAAACTGAAATTTCCTGTGATAAATTTCCCTGGTAGAAGTTATAAATGTATAAGAGATTTGTTAAAACTATTACAATGCCGTACTAGTTCAAAATGTTGAAAATCTACCAAGAGAGGCGGTACAAGCTCGTCTATTTGGCAATACTTTCATGGTGTCGTGTTGGTATTCTTAAAAGAATTAAGAAATAAAATGAAGAGGATCGTTTTTAAAGTTCCCTTTCACTTCTCTTCTTCCGACATTCACAGGTACCAATTGATTAGCAATATTGCTCTTTACATGGTTGACATTTGTTGTCATTTCGTATACGAAATGAAGTTTCTGTAGAACACTTTTTTTCCTCTTTTCAAAATTTTTTATGATTCTATAAAAGTTCTGGATTTACGAATCGGAATGCACGGGCCCTCTTTTTTTTCCATTTTTAGGAGATGTAATGTGTGTGTTTGGGGGGAAGGGGCTTTGGAGAAGATTTTAAAGGAATCGAGAGGCTTTTTTATGCTACATTATGTTTTGTTCTTGAAGATAAACTAGTCGAAGTACCCAAAGGGACCTTCCTGTATCACGAGGACGATGTTTCTTTGTTACAAATATGCAGTTCTGAGTATTTGGTTTAAATCTATTCAGTAGCATATTTGTTGGTTCAGAAGTCAGGTGGGTCAGCCCTTGGGTATTTTTTTTTTTTTAGAGGTGGCTAAATGAGAGGCTTTCAGCAGGTTCAGATTGAGGAAGACTGTTCGCCAGTTGTTTGCCCTCATATGGCTTATCCCCGTAATGGTTTGGCGGCTTCTTGAAAAACAACCGTATATTAAAAATCTTAATTACTCTCCTTCTCTGATACTATGTAAAATATGTCTAATTTTTTTTCAGGCTTTTGTTTTGGACAGACTGGGGTGAGACACCTCGTATTGAATCAGCTGGCATGAATGGAGATTCAATAACAAGGAAAGTTATTATAAATAGTGACATTTATTGGCCTAATGGCCTAGTGGTGGATTATGAAAGTGATAGGATATTTTGGACTGATGCCAAACATAATTATGTTGCCAGTGCTGATCTCAATGGTAAAAACAGGAAAACAGTTATTGAAGGTGGGGGACAAAAACATACTTTTGCACTTACGCTATTTCAGGATACCTTGTACTGGACGGACTGGACGACAAGGTAAGTTTGAGGAAGTTGAGTGTTTTTGGGATTGGCCTCGAAAAAGACCAGCACGAAAAAAAACTTCGATTTAAGAGTTTTTTATTTGAGCCATTGACAAACCAAACCAATTGACTTTACTTGTAAATATATCTGGATTCTGTAGTCATAGATGTTTATTTAGTGTTAATTTTGAACATATAGAATCCTAGATGTACTCAGAGTTTACCCTCGGGATTAGGTTAAAAACATAGTTTTTTTTTTTTTTTTTTTTTTTTTTTTTTTTTTTTTTTTTTTTTTTTTTTTTTTTTTTTTTTTTTTTTTTTTTTAGGCAGCAATTTCCAGAGGGGTGCAATCACATGAGTTGGGTTTGCTTGATTTAATTCAAGTGTTTTCTTGAAGGTAGAGAAGGAGCACAGTTAAAACCTAAAATGACGGGAAATTACAACTACAGTTTAAACTTATAATGAAAATTGTTTTGGTGGTGAAAGGTGTCGCAAACTGCACTTTATGGAAAATTAGAGATCCGAACCTTTTAAGCCTCATAAAATATCTATGCAAATAAGATAAAAAATTAAAAAGAATTAGTGTCAACGTTACATTAATTCGTATTTTCAGTAATATAGGTTTTGAATGTCTTTCAGTATTATTATTAAGATTCCTATTGACTGATGTTGCAGTTGCTTAAAGCAGAGCGCCCTTTGTCATTTCCTGACTTGCTGACGAAAAAATAACTAAATGGAATAACGCGTGCATGAAGGTCCTAGTCCTATTTTTGACTGTAAGAACAAATGGATAAACTCACGATTCGATAAATGTGGATAGTCTTCTGAAAAAAATGTGTATGCTGGCGACAGTAATTAAAAAAAATCGTATATTTTCTCGGAGTATATTCTTGGACTAATGAAAGGGTTGGCATGTCTTTATGATCTTTTATATTTTTTTTTTAGTTCATTTACCTTTGATTTAGTCCAGCAACTTTAAAGTTTATGTTAATGTGTATATATAAAATCTGTTAATTGTTTCCTTCTCATATATTTCTGTTAATCTATGTTTATTACAAATAGGTCTGTAAATCTCAGACACCCCTAAAATGCGAATGTTCTCATACCTTTTTTCTATCCAATTGTATGGGCAGCACAATTCACATCCTGCAAAAAAAGTTTGAATGCAGGGTTGCCACTTTTTCCTTTTCTCCTCTTTATTGATGCAGTTACTGCACCGAAAAGGAGTGTTCAATGTGCAGTGCATATCCTACTATTAGAAATTAAAGCAAAAAATTAAGGATTAGAATGCATGATTGTCATTATTTCTTTTTCTCTCGATTAATGTAATGATTACTGCAAAAGATATTGCAAGCATAAGAAGGCCATCGTTAAAAAGAATTGTGACAATGTTCGATTTTTTTTGCTTCTCCGTTTTTCTTTCTTTTAAAAAAGGATCTGCAGGAATGCTGTTTGGATGAATCCTTAAAAAGCTTTTTGTATTAACCTGTTCTCTATGAATACTGTTTATAAAGTAAATAAAACAGACAGGTAAAAGAAAAACTTGGTATCATAATGTATGACGGCACTGAGAGGGGCTAATGAGGGGGGTGACCTCCAAGATTGGTCTAAAAGATTCCTCTTTTGAAAAAAAAGAAAAATACTAGCTTAAAGTTCACCTTTTTCAGATTTTGGACAGAGGTAAGGGGATCTAAGAAAAGTCTTTGCTTATTTATTTTTGTGTTTCTTAGATCAAGGATTGGATCTCCACACTTAAAAGCTTCTTAGGTCTGATTTCTTGTTTGATACGTGTTTCTTGGCATGGTACAATGACCCATTGTACCTTATGTGATTATATAATTTACATAGTTATGAGATCGTTATTGTGCATTTTAAATTGCAGGTCAATCCATTCATGTAATAAGCAGACTGGGACCCAGCGTAAAGTTATATTAAGTGGCTCTTTAACTCCAATGGATTTAAGAGTCTATGATCCTGCACGTCAACCTCGGACACCAACAAGCCCCTGTCAGGAAAATAATGGGGGTTGTTCTCATTTATGCCTTGCTGCCCCTTATGCTCCTGGATATTCTTGTGCATGTCCAACCGGTACAAAGCTATTAAACAGCAGTACTTGTGCTGACGGTGAGTTACCCATACGTAAAGATCCGTTTCATCTTTTGCGTGGTAAGGCATGTTTATTGTTTCAAGATATCACACTGGACAATAGATTTGTATTTGAGTGATTCCATGAGGAAGTTTGACACTATCTAATTGTGATGGTGTGTCTTACTATTCTCGGTAGACATTATTTATTTTCTACTATAAATAGTTAATGGAAGTCTTGCCTGCTTTGTTGTTCTTCTTGTTTAAAATTTCCACAATCCGTTGTGTCAATAACTTAAATAAATATGGCATGGAGTTTTCCTTTAAACAGTTTGGCTGTATTAGATTAAACCACAATAAATACATATTTCACAAATTCTGTTTGGGCTTTATTAAAGGGGCATTTGAGGATTACTGAGCCTTTAGATTACAAAGCTCAGGTTAATTTTTCAATATGGAAATCTAAAATCCTAACAAAGTAAAATTTCACAAATAATGTTTGAATCTCACTAAACCTAATATTTAAGGACTTGGGATATTGTTGACTACAAACCAAAGGATAATAAATAATATACAATAAAGAAGTCCAGCATCGTACGCTAAGTAGGTGCCACATGAACGAAGTTCTGTTTTCGTCAAAGCTGCTATTTCAGGGCTCTTGAGGCTGTCAAGTACAAATTTGGTCTGATATTGCAATATAGAGTCGTTTTGCGACTACTACCATTCCAACTCCTTCTACCATGTTTTTATTGTTTATGAACACTAAACTGACATTTTACTAAAACATGTTAGTAGCCTAAATATTATCGCTATCAGATGTAGCGCGTTTTTACTATTAATGGCCATTAAATGGCATTGAACTAAAAATTATTAGCAGATATTACCTCTGAAAGAGGCAGTGCTGTAGTCCTGGCTAAATAAAGAGGCATGTGCCTACCATCTATTATTTATTTGTTGCTTTTCTGCAACTTAGTAGGAAAGGGGAGGTCTTAGAAACTTGAGAGGAGCTCTTTGATTAGAAATCAGAAGCTTAAAGACCCCTTTTCAAGATCAAAATCGAATACACAGCAACTAATCCCTTTCCTGTGCCTTTTCTCTACCCACCAAGATATTTGATGAAAATTCTGAGATAGCCATTTGGTTTAGAGTAGTTAAAAGGTCCGATAAATATATCTCTGGGGAAAGCATGACCCCCACTGCCCCATGAGCAATGGCTCCAAATCATGTAAGTTTGCCGTTATTCAAATAGTTTTTAATAGAAAAGGTGGTCATATTTAGTCTTAATAGTCCGATCAGCTATGGGCTCTTAGAGATCGTTCGCTTGGCCAATATATCAAAAAAATTCATGTGCGCCAGGGTTTTGAAATCATCTGCAATATCTTGGGAATGGCTTGGGGGGGGGGAGGGTCTAGTTGAAGGGTTCAAGAATTGTTTCGGGGGGGATTAAGTGGAACCCAAATTTTATCGAGATCATCAAAATAGTATATCTGCAATGTATTGGGAACGACGTGGGTGATGAAGTTGAAACTTTCATGTACTTTCGGGAAAAGGAAGGGGAGGATGGTGTTAGGGCATATCAAATTTTGTGCTAAGGGCAGGGGAATGGGAGAAACAATTTTGTCTCTGATCCACCAAAAGATTTTGTACTATAAGTTCCTGTGGAATTTGTAATCTATTCGCGGTGCAGAAGTGGGTGAATCGCAAGACAGAATATTTTCCAATGTTTTCAAAATAATTTGGTAATAGCTTGGAAACGACTGGTAGCTTGGGCTACATGGTAGGTAGCCAGAGACTAGGAGACCTCAATACAGATAAAAGCTATGAAAAAGATTGTATTGATTCGTGATTGTGTTGTATCGATTCCTGAAGCCCAAAAATGGGTCAACCATTGCTTTTCTCCGATTGGCGTAAAACTTTTTGGGTAAGCAGAGTAGACAGAGGGGATGTTAACGGAGTAAATTTTGAAATAAAAAGGGTTAAATCATTTGTCAGTAGGAAAAACTCGAATTATTTTTACACTGATATGCTTTAAAATTACAGGAGACCAAAGGGAACTCATTTAAGACATGCATTACGGGAACAAATTTAGTTGTATTGATTCATGACATCTTCTTTTTTTTTTAAGACAACAAATCAGGAATGTTTTTATCAAATTGCCTTGACATGCCTTATTTAAACAAAAAGAAACAACCACATAAAAATATACCATAAAAACCCTTTATTAATGAAATGATGGAATAAGAAACGTGAATATTCAAGGGCGTTTCCGGAATGTGGGCCAGGTCAGGCTGGCTTCAGCCTTGTGGAAAACTAAAGCTTGTAGTCCAGGAAGTGTGTGAAAAAATAGGGCCTAACTCGGAACAAATTTCAAAAGAAATGATTATTTGACTACCCAACTCAAAAAATACACTGATTCCAAATATGCAAAGTTTGCTCATCTAGCTATTTCATAAATATGTTTGTTTTAGGTTGAGGTTGATTTTGAGGAGGTGAAATTCGTGTTTTCATATAAAGGCGTACAACAACAAACTTGATGTCTAGAATAGGGTAATAGATTACGGTGATTATGAAAATCACTTTTATTTGAACGTAAAATTGTAGCTTAGGTTTTTGAGTCTGAGGTTGATTTTAAAGAGGTGAAGTTCGTGCTTCCATGTAAAGGTGTACAACAACAAAATTGATGTCTAGAATAGGGTATTAGATCACGGTGCTTATGAAAATTACCTTTGTTTGAACGCACAATTAAGACTTAGGTTTTTTGAGGTTGAGGTTCATTTTGAGGAAGTGAAATTCGTGTTTCATTCAAAGGCGCACAACAACAAAATTGATGTCTAAAATAGGGTACTAGATTCCGGTGATTATGAAAATCTCCTTCATTTGAACGTAAAATTAAAACTTCCGTTTATCTTTTTAGGTTGAACGATGAATATTTAGCAAACTACTATTAAACTTTAAATTGTCGATATGAATTGTATTATTTGCAAAGAAGAAATAGTGGACGAGTCGGGAAAGGTTGTTTTGGGATAGAAAGGTAGAGACTCGTTGAATGAAGCTAGTCAATCAAGAAAGCGTGAATATTTTGCAGCAGTTATTGGGATCCTGCCCGTAAGTCGTGCAGGTCTAGCTTCACAAGCAAGAAATCTATTGAACAGTACTTGACATCGTTGTAGCAGGTAAAAAAAACAACTCAGTGGCGAGAATTTTTCCGTTTATCTGGAAACTTCAACTTCAAATCCGATTGTATGGTGTATTTTCCAAGGTGTCTTGAAGTCCAGAGCCTTCCATAATCTGTAAAATAGCCCGAAGGTAACTCATGAGTGTGTGGAAGCCACTCAGCCGTAGGACAATTTCTTTGATAGGACTTGGATTTGTCTCGACAGCAATAATGGTAAGAGCTTTCCAGTAAAGTGGCTGATCGAAGGTCAGTACTGGAGTCGCACCTTATCTGGAACCCTGTTCGCAAACGAAGGTGAGTGTGGCGTAGATACAAATGGGATCACTTGGTCTCAGATCTTTCATGAGTATAAAGAGAATGGAGGCTTTCCCTGTGTAAGAGTCTGACTGCGTATCAACATACAACTCGCTCATTGCTCCTTGCCTGCTAGGTATGGATGCAGGAAAAAGTCAGGACATCTTCCATAGCTAGTCGCAATATTTTGAGGGATCTAGAATCGAAGCTCGTGGTAGTGGATCGTACAGAAGGTTAGGTTGTCTATTGTCTGTCTGAGATACTTAATGGGAATTTGGTTCGGTTCAGTTATCTGTCTTGACGTAAAAAAAAACTTTCTCCTCAAGTACTTTTGAAGACCTCAACAGTGGTGTCAGATAAACAAATGTGTCCATGTTGGGAAAAGTGTCGTTACAATCAAGGGTTCGGACGTTATGATCGGCGTTACCAGCTATGTACTGCATGCAAACAGTTCCTTCCAGTCCTTGAATCTTTGTGCTGTTAGAAACTGAAGTGTTACGCTTGAAGAGCTTCGTCTCGTAATATGATTAGTTGACACTTATAGCACTAAGCATTTCAGCTAGAAAGCGGCTGCTTAAGCCGATTATGCAACTGGACAGTTAATCCAATCAGAAGAGGTGGTCTGATTGCCTTTGGTCAACAGGCTTATAACATGCTCTGACTTGTTGACGCAACCTTCTCGACTGTTTTATCTCCTACGAACAGAGTGTTGAGAAAAAGCCGCGATGAGGTCTGATATCTCCCCGAATGGGATGCACATCCATTGTTGTTTAATACCTTTGGCATTACATTTGATTATAGCTGCTGCAGCTTCGACGATAGCTTTCTTCTCCAGTTCTACGTCGAAATTTTTTGGCTTTAAGTAATACTCGTGGAGAATGGCATGAGCTGTGGCTCTTAGCGTAATGACGTTCTGTCTGCAGTTTATTTCTGCAAATACTGCGATTTCACCAAATCTCTCTCGCATCTTCTTTTTCGTGTATCTTTCACTACATCAAGAATCCTCTGAATCGACCATGAGCTCGTTCATCATACTAACAAGATCATTCAGTTTTAGTTGATCATCATCGTTAGCCTGGGAAAACTCGACACCTTTCTCGAACGTCTCGTTCTGATTCAAGTTCTGTGTTCGACCAGATTTTAATTTTCCAGACTGTGGACTGTATAGGAACTCGGCTTTACTTGTTGGGGATATTATGTTTCGTTAGAAAGTTTCTGTAGCAGGATTTGCGGTAAACTACGTCAGCAGTGTGTAGATCGGCAGTGGCAGCAAGAATGCTTGTCATCACTGCTCCTGACAAGTCATCATTTCTCTTTCCACAAACCTGTCTTGGTATATTTCCAAAGTCTCTCGTTCTAACCTTGAAACTGTCTTCTTTCTTCTTCGTTCTGTCAAAGGTACCTGGCGTAGAGCAAAAGAGAAAATCGGATTTGAAGTTGAAGTTTCCAGATAAAAGGGGAGATTCTCGCCCCTGACTGTTTCACCTGTGACAACAATGACAAGTACTGTTCAATAGATTTTTGTTTGTGAAGCTAGACCTGCATTACTCATGGACAGGATCCCCATTAACTCAAGTCTAAGTTCCATTTATTTCCATAAATAAAAATATCAAAAACAATATCCCAAAGGGCTCAATGGCCCGTTATTTGGAAACGACATAGAATAAAAGACTAATATTAAAACTTGGCATAAACAATACTAAACAATGTCTAATTTAATAAGGAAAAGAAGTTAACTCACCGACAGTCCACAGGAAACAGCGACCATCCTATCACCCGACAATAAATAACAAAATAAAATTCTCTACATCATTGAGGATCCAACGCCAACAAAACGACGTTTCTCCCAAAACGACGACATCTTCTCCCAAAACGACGTTTCCTGACCCTTCCACTTTTTCTTCTTTGCAAATGATGCAATTCACATCGACAATTTTTAGTTTGAGAGTAGTTTGCTGTATATTCATCGTTCAACCTAAAAAGATAAATAGAAGTTTTAATTTTACGTTCAAATAAAGGTGACTTTTATAATCACCGTGATCTAGCATCGTATTCTAGACATCAATTTTGTTGCTGTATGCCTTTATATGAAAACACGAATTTTTCCTCCCCAAAAACACAAAGTTTCAATTTTACGTTCAAATAAAGGTAATTTTCGTAACCACCGTAATCTAGTACCCTATTCTAAACATCAATTTTGTTGTTGCACGTCTTTATATGGAAGCACAAATTTCACCTCCTTAAAATCAACCTCGACCTCAAAAATGCTAAGTTTTAATTTTACGTTCTAAGAAAAGAGATTTCATAATCACTGCGAGCTATTACCCTATTTTAGACATCAACTTTGATATTGTACACCTTTCTATGGAATTACGAGTTTTACCTAATCAAAATCAAATACAACCTAAAAAAAAAAGTCATATTTGTGAAACAACGAGGTGAGTAAACTGCATATTTGGAACAGCACATTTCTCTGATTCGGGTAGTCAAAGAATCGTTTTTCTTGCAATTTTCCCCGGGTCTGTTCCCTTCCGGGTCCGTTCCCCGTTCCCTTCCTGGACTAATACGTAGATTTTCAATTCACATGAATAGTTATCGCTCTCCCCATCCGCCCGAAATTTTAAAGCAGGACTACTATTGAAAAATCTATTGCACGAACATAGTTCTGAGTGAAAATTTTGACTGAATATTTGAATTTTATCATAAAAATCTAATTAAATACCAACGTTTTAATGCTTAAGCAGGAAAACTCAAGGAACTTTAAAATGCTCCTAATCTTAACCATTAACAAA
This sequence comes from Artemia sinica, assembly GCA_027921565.1. Lineage (NCBI taxonomy): Eukaryota > Metazoa > Arthropoda > Branchiopoda > Anostraca > Artemiidae > Artemia > Artemia sinica. The sequence continues at coordinate 40,414,093 of CM051265.1, forward strand.
GCCATGTAACTAGTAAAGCCATATTAAAAATACAAGACCAGCAGACATAAAGTGATACAATTATTCAAACTAAAAACGAACAGAAAATAAAATGAATATAAAATTTACAAGCGAATTTACTTGCGTAAGTTCTTTCTAGTAATATTGTTTGTTATGGCAATTGTCTTTTTTTTGTCAATGTTTTGGCAAATAAAACCACAGTGCTCAAATACATATTGTTTCCAAGAAAATGTAAATACAACTCAAGCTATTTAGAGGGTTTGATAAGGGGGGTGGCCGGTGTGGTCACTACTCAGTTTTGTAGATCTTGATTAGCCTTGTGGTAATATTTTTCGTTCTACTGTTGTTGATGTTATGACACATAAACATTCTCTCCAAGTAGAATAATTTTTAGTATAGTGCTAATGACGCTCTGACCTTTAGAATTTTAAGGGGGCGGTTATGCTAGTGTTAGCAGTTAGCAGTTCTTCATAAGTTTGTCTTGATCGTTCATTTTAATTTGTGTTCGTTATATTATTCATTCATTCATTTATAGCAGTATGTTTGTATTATTGTATGACTTTATTTCTGCTTGTCTTAGGTTTTAATATGGCTCTTTACTTTTATTTGTTAAACTTTTATTTTGAAAATTGCTTTTTTTTTTAAATAAGTTCATTGTATTGCATGGAAACTATGTCAGATTCAAGACGAACAGAGAAAGAGTGCTTTTGTGAAAAGTAAAGAGCGATTAGATATATATCTAATCTTCGTAACAAAATAAATCAATTACATATTGTTTTATACAAAGTAGAAGTTAAATGTAGGCATAATGAGTTGGCGGTTTTAGTGGCGGCAACCCCTAATATGTAAGGTATTTTGTTTATATTATAAGTTTTTCACTGCTTCTATAGCTATTTTCTATAAATTTTAAGCCATAACAACGGCCTTTACTTTCAAGGAACTTGCGTAATATTCTGAAACATTCGACCCAAAACTGGACGTTGAGATTTCAAACCATCCCCACAGGAATAGGGTGGGGCAGGGGAAGCTCTTTTACTGTTACATGTCTTTATTTTTCGAAGTGGAATTTCTTTTTTAAACATATTACAAAGGGCGTGAAACAATAGTTGGCCTGGGGGACAACGACTATAGAAGTGACCCTGTTTCTGCCTTGTTTTTCCCTTTAATATGTTCCTATATTGATAATATTGTTAATACTGAGGCCGTTTGTGGATGATGAATGACAGATGGCCAAAAATCGTGATTTTCGGTCTACCATCTAGGGCCGTGATTCCCAACGTGGGAATCTTTTAATATTATATGTTTTTGTTATTCTAAGTGGAATGTCTTTTTAAATCATCTTACAAAGGGCGTGAAACAATAGTTTGGCCTAGGGGACAACGACTATAGAGCTGACCATGCATCTGCTTTGTTTTCCCTTTAATATATTATTATATTGATAATCTTGCTAGTACTGCAACTGAAAGGAATCTCTTTAGTTCTGAGAACAATAGCTCAAGTCTGAAATCAAAAGCTATCGAATAAAAAACATTTTATATTTATTATTTTAATACTAGACGTTCAAACTTAACATTCATCTCAACTTTTAAGTGAACTGGATCCTGTAGAGGGGTTTTGGATATAACTTCAGTGGGTGTGGTGCTTCATTAAAGTGTGTCTTGACCTATTGTCTTGTTCTGTATGCTTCCAACGTGTTTTTCTTGAAAATTTCCTGAAAAGTGGAGTCGTTTAGATCAATCCTTGGGGGGGAGGGATTGAAGGGAGGTTCCTCCTGCATGAATTTGACCATAACTGTACTCGAGGATAATAAGAAATATCAAGGGATCCTACAAAGAAATTTATTGAGTTAAAATATACGAAATTGTAGCTGAAAGTATTCGTCATAAAATATGTTTTCTCATGATGGAGCATTGAATATCCCTTCTCCAGAATTACTTTCTGATCTCCTTAAGTTTGGACATAGTATGACTGCTGTTTCAGTAAAAATTAAAGTACAGATTGAGAGTTGCCTTTGAATTTTCTAGGCGCTCAACTAATACTATTACTGGCCAGACGGACAGATATCAGGAGGATATCTTTAGATACTCAAGACTACACGGATGTTGTTCTTTCCTTTGGAAGGCATTAAAACACGCCATTGCTGTTGATTATGATCCCAATGAAAAAATGTTCTACTGGTCTGACGATGAGGTTTGAATGTTTTTTTTTTTTTTTTTTTTTTTTTTTTTTTTTTTTTTTTTTTTTTTTTTTTTTTTTTTTTTTTTTTTTTTTTTTTCAGCTAGCTTAGGGATTTGATTGCCAGTAGCCTTGTTTATTGTATAATGCTATAATAAAGAACTGGTAGCCCGATTCTGGCAAGTACAAATCGTGAGATGCCCTGTGGAATCTTAAGCTGATTGCAATTTTCTTCAGAATTAGTTTTTTTTTTTCTTTATAATTCTCCTGATTCCTCTCCTTTCTTACTTTTTTTTTAAATCAGAACTATCCCTGCTGACATCTAATTCCTGTGTATGTTGAATAGCCTTGGTATTCATAATAGCCGCCTGTTGGCACGGAAAGAATTATTTTAAGGTATTGGATGTTATCTTCAGTACCTCAAAGGCGAACGTAAATTCCCATCATTGACAGCTCGTTCTTTTTCTTTCTGCTTTCGAATTAGCATTGTCATTGCTACCCCAGAGTCCTTAATGATGCCGACCATAAAATAAAGTGGTTTCTGCTGCTGATTAATTTCCATGCGATTGTTTTCAGGTTTTGAGCATATATCCGAAAATGAATATTTTCATGATTGTCGTTTTGTGTGGCTTCAGAGCCCCCTGTCAAAATGACACCTTGTACGCAGAACTTAAGTTCACCGTAAGTATTTAAGCTTCAATCGGGCTGTCCTGTGTTGTAAAACGTTTTAAGAAAGTCGCTCCAAGCTTTTGGTTATTCTCCTTGTCGATGTATTCAGCAGCAAAGAGCTCAAAGAATTTGTATAAAACACCCTTAAGTTCGTTCAGTAAACAAGCCTTTCACAGTGGGTCCTCTAACTCTGGTGAAATCTTAAACTTCGACTGCTCGATGTAAGAAAAGAATAGCTCCCGTCAGATGTCAAGGAGATTAAAATAACTAAAACTTTGTAGCAACGTCTAAGTTAAATCCCCTGTGACAGGTCGTCTAATTTAGTTCGTGAAATATTAAGGCGCGGGGAAAATTGTGTTTGTGAAGGAATGGTTTATGAAGTTCCCTCTCTTAAGGTGTTGCCCTCCTTGGAAGAAAAGCTTTCTAAGTACGAACTTGTATGGAAGAAATGGGTTTACGGGCACTTGACTATAGAGATACCCTCTTCTAAAAGAATACCCTTTTCTTTACTAGAGGAACAATCTAGTAAAGGGAATTCATCATGAAAATTTAATATAGCTATACTGATTTGATTTGTAGGAACGAGAGGCGATAAATGATTTCAAATTTTCCTTTATTTGTGTGTCTGAATTATGTTAAGTTAACGTAATTACCTTAATTCACTTCTGAGTGAAATTAAAGTCCAATGTGGATCTGCTCTACTCTGCTTGATGATGATGGTAGTACAGTGTTATTAATACTAAGTGTTCATAACCAAGTCACATCACATTTCTGGCAACTGGAGGTATAGAGGTCAGTTGTATATTTAGTTGTATGAAAAATCTCGCTCGTATTTCTACGCCTTGTTGCACCCCTCGGTATATAATCTAGACTAGAGTGATGTTGCACGTGTAATACTAACCTGTTTATCACATGGTCAGTAAAATAATCTCATGGCTCAGGGTAAAGTGGTACGGCTGGACAAAAATAGTTGATATTTTTGCTAGCGTTTGAATAATTTCAATTTAAAATAATCCTGTTTGGTAGTTTTATATTTGTGTCGCGGCTAACAGGGGTATTAAAGACACCAAAGCTAGAATTGGTATTTAATGTCGTGTCCTCTGTCATTTGAAAATGTAAAATATGCACAAGTAAAATGTAATACTCCTTTTTTTTACATCTGGCTTATTATAATATTTGCTTCTGCTAAAAGAGCACAAATGGTAGTTAAAACCATTAGTCTGATTTGTAAAGTTTTTCTTTTTAAAAGGGCACAGTAGGCGCGCATTTTCGAGCGCATTCTAGTTTTTTTTTTTTTAATTTATTTATTTATTTATTTATTTACACAGTATCTTACAAAAAATTACATAAGCCATGATGAGGTGAAAACTGGAAATCGCGTCTTCCTGCTTAGGAAAATGGTGCAAAAATCCCAATTTACTCGATTGTTGGGATTATTTCAGAGGTTTGGGCCTGGGAAAAGTTAACATTTATAAAATCTATAAGGGGTATCAAATATATACTTAATAACTCATTTATTACCGTCTATTTTGAAAAATCGGAGTCAATAAAAACGAAAAATAATAATTAAAGGACTCAAAAACTGGAAAAATTGAAACTAATAGGCAGCGCAATAGCGCTGTCTAAGTAAAGAACGATGTTGGCACAATGTTTTATTTATTTAGACCAGGGCACTTCCTATCGAAGGAGTTGTTGTAGGAACTTGGAAAAGGCTCATTCGGTTGGAAATTGGAGTTGCTTGTGAGCTTTTTAATAGTCGAAAGTGATTGGAAGGCAACTAACACCCTTCCACGCCCACCATTTCCCCAAACTCATCCAATCAAAATTTTGAGATAACCATTTTGTTCAGCGTAGTTGATTTCCAGATAGAAATTATGTTTTTGAGGAGGACACTACCCACAGCCCTCAGGGCAAGGGTTGTAAATTATGCCCTGGGGGTATATGAGATTTTTATAGAAAATGTTGTCGTAGAAACTTCAAAAAGGGCTCATTCGATTGGAAATTCAAAGGGCTAGTGCCCTTTTTAAGGTTGAAAGTGATTGGGGGCAACCTAACCCCCCTCCCACGCCCACCTTTCCCCAAATACATCCAATCAAAATTTACAGAAAGCCATTTTGTTCAACGTGGTTGAAAGTTCTGGAAATTAGGTCTTTGAGGATGACAGCCCCCCCCACAGCCCTCAGGGCAAGGGTTGCAAGTTATGCCCTGGGGGCATATAAGGTTTTTAATAGAAAGCGTTGTCGTAGAAACTTCAAAAAAGGTTCATTCGATTGGAAATTGAAATGGCTAATGCCCTTTTTAATAGTCGAAAGTGATTGGAAGGCAACCAACACTCCTTCCACGCCCACCATTTCCCCAAACACATAGCCATTTTGTTCAACGCAGTTGAAAGTTCTGGAAGTAATACCTTTGAGCAGGACACTCCCCCCACGGTCTTCAGGGAAAGGGTTAAAAGTTTTGCCCTGGGGGCATATAAGGTTTTTTATTGAAATCTTTGTCGTAGAAACTTGAAAAAAAGGCTCATTCTATTGGAAATTCAAAGGGCTAGTGCTCTTTTTAATAGTCGAAAGTGATTGGAGGGCAACTAACCCCCCTCTCACGGCCACCTTTTCCCTAGACACATCCAATCAAAATTTTTAGATAGCTATTTTGCTCAACGTAGTTAAAAGTTTTAGAAATTGGGCCTTTAAGGATGACAACCCCCCTCAAAGTCCCGGGGGCAAGGGTTGTAAGCTATGCCCTGGGGGCATATAAGGTTTTTATAGATAGTGATGTTGTAGAAACTTCAAAAAGGGCTCATTCGATTGGAAATTAGAAGGGCTTGTGCCCTTTTTAATAGTCGACAGTGATTGGAGGATAACAAACACCCCTCTCACGCCCACCATTTCCTCAAACACATCCAATCAAAATTTTGAGATAGCCATTTTGTTCGACGTAGTTAAAACGTCCGGAAATTACGTTTTTGAGGATGACACTCTCCCCCCACAGCCCTCAGGGCAAGGGTTGTAAGTTATGCCCTGGGGGCATATAAAGATTTTTTTTAGAAAGCATTGTCTTAGAAACTTCAAAAAGGAATCATTCGATTGGAAATTGACACGGCTAATGCCCTTTTTAATATTCGAAAGTGATTGGAGGGCAAGTAAACCCCCTCTCACGCCCACCATTTCCCCAAAAATATCCGATCGAAATTTTGAGATAGCCATTTTGTTCAACGTTGTTGAAAGGTCCGGAAATTATGTCTTTGAGGATGACAACCCCCTCACAGCCATCAGGGCAAGGGTTGTAAGTTATGCCCTGGGGCTTATTAGTGTGTTTATGGAAAGTGTTGTTGTAGAAACTCAAAAAGGTCTTATTCGATTGGAAATTGAAAGGGCTAGTGCCCTTTTTAATAGTTGAAAGTGATTGGAAGGCTTTTTTTTAGACCAGGGTACTTCGTATCGAAGGAGTTGTCGGAGGAACTTCGAAAAGAACTCATTCGATTGAAAATAGCAAGTTCTAATGCCCTTTTTAATAGTCGAAAGTGATTGGAGGGCACTAATCTCCCTCCCACACCCACCCTCTCATTTGCCCATTATGTTTAAAATCTAAATGTTTCTTTAAGATTAAATCATAATGCACTGTGTTAATGCTAATTCCCATCAAGGCATTTCAGCAGCATCCCAAGAACGACTGAGGGTATTATGTTCAAAATTTCGGGGCTACTTCTACTCTTAAAATTTAACCAAATACAAATAGCGTAAGTGTATCCAAGCTATCAAAGAAAGTCAACAGATTTTGTGCGAATGGTATCAAGTTTTCCATTTCAGGTCAACTAGACGAGGTATGAAACTAAATTAAACACTACTATTTGTGTACAAATTTTTTAAAGGGTGTATGTTGTTAAAAATTGCTGTAAATTTTTTCTCCAGCATACAAATAGCAGGCCAAACTACAAAGTTCTAAAAAAAACGAAAAGATTTAAAGTATTATTTTCTTTTTCGCTGGAAAGACTATGTCAATATAAAACGAACAGAAATTAATTAAAAAAAACTTTTCCCACAAAATAAGTTTTTCAAAGAAAAGTAAGGAACTCTATTAAACCAAAAATGAGCAAAAATAAAATCAAATAATAATCTACCAAGCGTAAAACTACCACAAATCAGAATCGATAAATAAACGAAACCCAAAACGAACAGAAAATACTATAAATAACCGAGTCAAACTCAAAACGAGCAGAAATTAACATGAGTAGGGCTTAAAACCCCTATGCCTTCCCAAGGCCAGAACATAATTTGCGCTTTACGGAAAAAATATACAAATGAATATGAATTGTCAGTTTAATTTACATATACTGATATTTAGTAATCAAAATGTTAATATTATTTGGTTTATTAAAGTTATAAAATTAAAAACATTTATATTTTTCAGTATACACTATATATATATTTTTTGAATACACTAGGTATGTTTCATTTTGACATTCATAAGAACCCGAGACCGGAAAGAGATAAGTGATCTATAAAGTTTGCAGTCCAAGGGGTCAGATCCTATAACAGCATTAAACACGGGATATATGTATTTATCTATATTGAGGAATAACACAATAATTTCGAAAAGAAGAGGCGGCTAACTGGACAGATCGCGACTGGCCAACTTAAGAACATATAGCGAGAAGCAAATCATGTGTATAGACTAAACACGACAAGTCTAAAAAAAAATCTGTCAAAGGGACTGTGAATCTAAGACAGTACACTGAAAATAGAGGCATTAAAAATGCCCAAAAAATTCCCATCAACCCTACTTAAGCCGCAAGTAAGGAAGGGAAGAAGCGTTGACTGCAAGTTGATGCAAAGTAAAGCAAACTTGCGAATGGCAAACGCTGTCAAATGGTTTGGAATTATCTAAAATACAAAGGGAAGAACAATTTGGACTAGCCTTCTTCAAATACGAACAAGAGCCCTATGAGAATGTTGACAGCTGCGTTTTTTTTCAGCAAAAAATTCATTACAATCATATTTAGCCAAATTACAATCATGTGAGAGTAGTATATGATCAAAAAGCATACTAGGCGGACATACTACAATAACAAACTTGTAAGATTTGCAAGAATATGGATTCCCTTTCTTCAAAACAGATTTCACGCTACCACAAAAAAAAAGGAATCAGGGGCAAGAGACCTAGCAATGCACATTTTGAAACAATAACTGCAGGTGGGAAATAAGTTCGAGAGAACTTAAATTGAGGGGCATAACACAAATACCACCAAGGTCAGCTAATTTTGATATAAGACGATGAACATATTTTACAGTACTATATCTATTAACTGGTATAACATATTTTTGACGGCAAAACCTGTGCGGTTAATATTGAAAAACGACTATGAACTTCGTTATTAATTTTCTGAAAAAATTATGGATAATATTTCCGAGATGCACAGGGAATAATATTACCAGTTTGCGGACATTGAAGTTTAGATTCATTCAAAATGAGAATCAAAATGCTAATTTTGATTCTCAAGGAACTCATCCCCAGAATAATGAAGAGCACGCAAGTGACATTTAGATTCACGCTTTGTTTTCTGTGAAAAATTTGGCCATTTGAGGGCCTCCCACCGGCAACACTTATTCTTAACGAAAACTTGGCTTTGTTTCGACAAAGGCATTATCAAAATGAACTTTTTTTTTTTTACAATTTTTCTCTTTGAACTTTTTTTTTAGCAATGAAGATAAAAATGAGCAGTGTTAAAAAAGAAATTTTTATTTATTTTTATTGTCAACTGGAACTTAGCCTTCGATTTCAGTAAGTTTACTTGATTTTCAAAAAACTTCAATGAGCATAGTCGGTTTTACCAGATTTGAGACCTGGTTTACCAAGTGGAATTTCTTTCTGATTGATTTAGTAAAGTTTTATTATGAGTGGCAACCTTAGTTACATAAATTTTGCCTTCTGATGTATTATGCTGATTTTACTCTCTTATGTCTGTATTCTAGTTGATAATAGAGATGCTTAATCAGTTTTATTGATTAAATATATTTTTGTTACCAAGAGCTGTTTTTCCATTGCGTAATGCTTTAGCAAAGGGAGCGTGTTTGAAATCTACTAAATGTTATGTTCTCCCTGGCAACGGTCTGGAAATATTTTCCAATGCTGGTGAATATTTGTTATTTTTTTATATAATGGCTGAAGAAGATTTTGTAAAAGGCTGCACAATAGGTCGTGTCGAGTGTACCAGAGTTACGGTGACAGAACTGGAAGAACGAACATTACGTACAAATTTGGAGGTCCAAGAGCCTGAAAACACTGTCGTTTTCACAGAAGACAGATTGGGCAATTCCTTGGATTTTTATCAGTTTATTTCATTATAGAAATAAAGTATTAAGATGATTTGGAGAATGTTCGATGTTTTTCATATTTAAACCTGTTAATTGAAATGAGCTTCCGGATAATCTATCACATAAAAGACAAAAATATGACCAGACATAGTATTTAAAGAAAAAGAGAACTCAAATAAAAAAAAAAAAAAAAAAAAAAAAAAAAAAAAAAAAAAAACATCCAATAACAACAGTCTCATCCTAGTCTAATTTAGGTATTAAGATGATGTGTGGTGGACAGCTTGCCACGCCTTTGATGTAAATAGTACGGATTGCCTTCCAAATTGTACCGCAAAACATTCTTTGTGGCACAATTATAGCATTCGACGTTAGTTTCCGTTTCACAGGCAAAAATACTAGAATAAACTGAAAAGCAATATACATTTATTTCTTCACTCATATTTTTCTCTGTCAGAAAATATTTTTGAGCACTGTTTCTCGTATATAGAGAGAAGGATTTATTGGAAAAAACCATCAACAAAAAATTATTGCTACTTCCCCTAAAAAGCAAAGCTTGCCTGTGAGGGAGGTAGAGAAAACAGAATCCTTAAAACAAAGAGAACACTTGGCCACCGACACCACTAATACCACCACACTAAATAATAAATACAAACTAATATCATATATTATACTTCCTCCGGGAACATCGTATCAACAAACCAACACAATAAATAAATCAATCAAACAGTCGTAGCTCATATTCAGCAAAAAGCAGTTCCTTAATGGTTTTTCTAAATATATTGGGGTCTCCAATAATTTTAATATCACTGTTTAAACTATTCTATTTCCGCGTACCTCTATAGAAAACAGAAAAACATGAACGGGAAGAAATACCTCTAGGTACATAGAAGTCCGCACTACCCCTTGTATCGTAATAATGAACAGTAGACCTAATGGACAATAAATCACCAAAACAACGAGTCTGAATATCCTGCTGCCATCCAAAAATAAACCACAATACGTAGAATTCACGAAGGCCTGCAGCCGGCTAAATTTTTAAAGTTGGGTAAATTTCTCGAAAGACTTACGTGGAGATATACCGGCTAAAATTCTTACTGCATGATTCTGTAGAACTCGTATTGGTTTTAGGATAGAAGAAAAAGTAGAGAGCCAAATACTCAAACAATAAAGTATATACGGGTGTACTAAAAAAAATAAAGATGGCGAAGGACAGATTTGGGAAAACAATGTTGGAGTTTCTTCATTATACCTGGATTTCTTTCCAGAATTTTGCTAGTTAAAGTTACATGTTGCTTAAAAGATAGAGTTTCAACTATTACAATCCCAAGGTATTTAAAAGATGCAGTCCGTTTTATAACGCCATTGGAGATATCTAATTCCTTGATCCATGGGTAAAAGTTTGGTGATCGCGATAAAATAATGAAGTTAGACTTAGCCATGTTGATCCTTAGTTTATTTACCCTCAGCCGTGTTATAATTCTATTAACTGATTCCTTCATAGAAATCTGCAGTCGCTCCGCTGTCTTAGCTGTGCTAATGGATGTTTTGTCATCAGCAAAAAGTGAAACTGTTTCACTAGTCGGTTTTACCGTTAGCTCATTTATTCTATAGCAAAAATTATTTAGACAATTTGGTAGATCATTAATAAATATCAAGAATAATATAGGACCAAGAACTGATCCTTGCGGAACACCTATTTCAATACGTTTTTTATCATTTAGTTGGACATACTGATAACGATTACTTAAAAAACTTCTTAAAAAATTTAATGATTTTCCCCTCAAACCATACACCTCACACTTCTTTAGTAGAAGTTCATGATCCACAGTGTCGAAAGCTTTCATCAGATCTAAAAATATAGCACCTATCTTAAAACCTTTATCTAATCAAAATTAGTTAATAATAGTTGTCAAAAAAATCATCGCCTGTTCCTTTGTCCTTTTTCTACGGAACCCAAATTGTGTCTCTACCAGTAACTTATGATCCTCCAAAAAACTCATCATTCTAATGCTAAAACACTTCTCTAAAACACGGGAAATGATGGGTAAAACAGATATCGGTCTATAGTTTTCTATAGTTTCCATTTTGAATACCACCTTTATGAATTGGCGGTACTACTACGACTACTACTAACAACTCACCGCAGCAACAAACCGCCTGAGGCCAACACAGCTACGCACGCTCCTCCTCCATCCCAATCTATTCAAAGCCTCCCTTTTTACACCCACCCATGAAGTTCCCATTTCCTTTAAATCTTTCTTTATGACGTCCTTTCACCCCAGACGAGGACGACCTGCTTTCCGTTCAGCCCTAGACGGTTGGCCGAAAAGAACAATCTTCGGCAATCTGTCATCCTTCATCCGCACAACTTGCCCTAGTAACCTCGACCTTTCTTTCATTATAGCCCTAGAGAGCGGTATTGAACCACGTTTTTTGTATAGCCTATTGTTTGAAATACGGTCAGTCAGCCGGGTACTCAGAACAATCCTTAAGCAATTTCTCTGGAAACATCTAACAAATCTTTATCCGCTTTTCGGAGCGCCCATACTTTAGAGCCATATTTGACCACTGTCATCACTGTAGCTTCTAATATTCTAATCTTGGTTTGCAGACTTATCTTCCTATTCTTCCAAACTTTTTTTAACTATGAAAAAACACCCTGAGCCTTGGCTATTCTACTTTTGACATCTTCTTTGCTCCCACCATCTTTACTAATAATACTACTAAGGTAAGTGAAGCTGTCCACCTGATGAACAGCTGCTATCCTCATTTCCTACCTTAACCGCAGCAGTGTTATTCTGGTACATAGCACTAATCACTTTAATGTATTTGTCTGGTATACCATACAAGGATAAAACCTTTACTAAAGCTCTTCTATCAACAGAATCGAACGCTTGGTCATAATCTATATAAACTGAGGACCAAAGGTGAATGAAAATTCAGGCACTTTTCAATTATTAACTTAAGAGTGAAAATTTGGTCGACACATCCTCTACCTTTTCTAAAACCGCACTGTTCTTCTCTTAAAACATTGTCTACGGCATCTCTCAGTCTAAAAAGTATTATATTACTAAATAATTTACTACCTACGGAGACCAGACTAATTCCTCGATAATTACCACACTCACTTTTATCACCTTTCTTATAAAGTGACTTAATTAAGGTTTTTTCCTAAAATCGTTAGGTACTTCCCTTTTTTCAGAAATCATATTCATGATCTTCAGTAACTTATTTCTAACCTCAGAGCCACCATATTTAAGAAACTCATTTACCACCCTATCAGCACTTGGAGCCTTATTATTTTTTAGTCCTTTTAGTACTGTCGCTAATTCCTCCTCACAAAACAAATCTTCCTTCACATTCAATGTATCACAAACTTTTTCATTTTCCTCTATATCTCTTCCTTCAACTCAATCTCGGTTAAGCAAATTCTCAAAATGTTCGGCCCGTCTCTCTTTAGTTTTTTCCTTATCGCTAATTGCGGCCCCATTCCTATCTTTAACTGGGCCAAGTCCGCATTGATTACTCCCTCTCAATTTGTTAACATGCCAGCACAATATTGTACTATTATGCCGTCTAGCTGCATCTTCCAGATCCTCGGCAATTTTATCCATGGCCTCCACTTCACACCTCCTTAGTTCATATTTTAATGCTTTCTTCACTTCCTTTACATTCCTTTTGTTTTCATACGATCTATTACTAAGGCAATTCTTGTACAAGTCCTTTCTCCTTTCTATCAAACATAAAGCCTTTTCACTAATATTCTTAGCTACAGTTCTAGCTTTCTTCCCTAAGACACCTTCAACAACTTCACAAATTATTTTTCTAAAATTTTTCCAACCATCTTTCACATTATCAAATTTTAAACCCTCAAGTTTAGTACTCAACTGTTCCTGGAAAGTGTCTCTCAAATTCTTATCCTGGAGTACCAACATCATAACTTCCCGGGAGGTAGTTACCCTTCCGATATTTCAGCTTTAAATTAACCCTTTACACTACTAGATGGTGATCTTTACTTTTAACATCAATAACGGCACTCCTATATGCCCTAGTATCTTGTATTGATCCTGCCAGTAGTCGGTTTACAATACCATAATCAATAAGGTTTGCTGGCTTACCATCACGTGAATACCATGTTAACTTATGAGCCATTTTATGACCAAACACCGTATTGGTTATAACTAGATTGTTATGCCTACAAAATTGCAAAAGTCTGTATCCATTACTGTTTTCTTTTCCTGTACCAAATTTACCGAGGCTAGGATACCATCTATCCCTATTTCTACCAACCTGGGCGTTAAAATCTCCCAGTAAAAACATCATATTTCTACCTGGGACCCTGTCTTTTTGCTCCTGTAACTGTAAGTAAAATTCATCTGAGTCACTAGTATCTCCGTCAGTCGGTTCTACAGGGGCATATACAACTGATACCCTGAACTTTTTAGTCATAAAATGAGCAATTAGTATTCTATTATTAATACCTTCCCAGCCTAAACAAGACTTAGTAGCTTCCTTATTCATCATGAGCCCTACTCCCTGTCTATGTACCCCATCCTTCCTGCCTGAGTAAACAAATTCTATATCACCTAATTTCATACTTCTTACCCCTGGGATATGAGTTTCTGAAACTCCTAATAAATCCAGTTCGAATCGTCTGAATTCGTCAGTCAAAATGTCGATACGATAGTCATTTTTTAACGTTGTAATATTCCAAGTTCCAATTGTCATGTTCTTTAAATCATTGAAATTCTTTTCGCCTCAGGAAAAGCAATGATCCCGGATACCAGTGCAGGACGGGGATCACATATCTTCTCAAGTCTACACCGAAGTGCTTAAGCCGGCTTAGAACAGGACACCAGGGACAAGAAGTCCGTGGGACCTCCATGAATGAGGGCTTTGTGCAAGCCTGGGCTCATCTTGGTCACAACATGGTTTTCAGCGCTTGGCGATGCTCTTCTATCAACAAGAGTCGAAATCCTGCACAGACAATCTCAAGCCTATTACCTCCGACTCATTATATATTCATGCCTACAAATATTATGCTACTACGGGGAGGCAGCCCATAATAGATAAATTAGCTGGGAAGAGGTTTTTCAGCCCGAAGACGCCCGTCAAAACATACCAAGCCCAGAAGAATTATCCATTAGTCAGAATCCCGTGCAAATGCTGTGTCGTTTACTAGGCTATAATTTCCTCGAGGGGCGCCGCTCCTCAAGTAGGAATAGAGTTGACCGCAAGGTCCCCAGTCTTGCAGGTACCCCGAAAGGGTCGAGGCAGCCCTTTGCAGAGGCAGTTGTCCATAGACCTGGATCTTACGCCCTGCCGCAGTTGTCCTCCTATAGAGGATCCTCCCGCGATGGTGTTCTGCATCACCATGCAATTTAATCCATTACTGGGAGAAGGTTTGTAACTCCTGGGACTTCTGGACAAACCAGTGAGCCCTTTTGAGTGTACGTTTGATGGGCCTTCTTCCTCCTCCGTCTGTATTTATGACCCCGGGCGAGGGTGCCCCAGTTTCTATTATGGACCCCCAGGGACAAGGTCCCCCCTTGGTCCATGCCTCCTGTGGAGGTACCCTACATATCTCTAGGGCGTTCCCCTATCGCCACCTGGGGACACGCTGAATGGCCTGGGGGATGCTAACTAATATGTAGCCTAAATTATTGATTCCCTTCAAAATTAGCTTGTAAAAACTAATGTCAAATTAATGTCTAGCCTAATTTAAAAAAAAAAAAATCATAAAACGAATATGACACGGGCAACAAATTATTCATCGTATGATGAATAGTTTGAATTTGCAGAGATTTATTTTTATATCGCGTTTACACTCGACAAAAGTATTTTCTTTTACTTAAATCTCTAAGAGGTGACTCGAAGAGTTTCGAATAGATAAAACTTGACCTTGTGAATACAGCCCAAATGTACTGAAATATACCGGACATTTTGTATTGTACCGTAAAACGTCCAATTATACGGCATTATACTGTCAAAATTGTACCAAAGACGGTATAATTGTACTGCTTTAGTGACGCTGGTCCTGAACCTGAACTTATGAGCTGCGCTGCGCGCAGTGAGCGTCTTCTGAAGTACGCCAGAATTGTAAAAGATAAGTCAATTTTGTTTGTCTTTTCTGGCAGTAACTTTCATGAATTATATGCGAAGAAAAATTTTCTTAGCCACGATCTTGTATTGATCGCCAAATTGATAGAAGAATTCTTGAAAAAACAAATTTAAAAGGTCTGTGATATTTTTGAAGTGTTGTTGTGAAATATTTGTCAGCATGACGTAGCCGCTCAAATGCTCGTATAACTAATTATCGCTCGTAATAGTGAACGAGGTACAATTGGCAGAAAAGTGATAAGAGTTGTCACGTATCACATATTGAATCCAAGATTTTATGATGAAAAAATAAAAAAAAATGCACGCTTTCAACAAGAGCTTGCATAACTCAAAGTTTTGCATGAAATTAAAAGTAAATTAATGTCGCCTTCTTTCTGGTTCTAAACAAATCTTTCAAAGGATCTTTTAAACGCGTGTGTGATTAATGACCGGTGCTTTTGTTTTTTGCTTCTTTTTTGTTTAGAGAATGAGGAGCAAATTTAAATGTCAAGTTAGGTCTGTGAAGTTGAACAGTATGTTAAGAATCTGCCAAGACCAATTTGAATTTTAGATACTTAGTCACTGGCTTCCTTGATACTGCCTGAAGAAAAATGGGATGTACCAATGATCGATAAACGTTGAAAGTTTTTTCCTGAATGTCCTTCGTTAGGCTAGTTTTGTCGTTAAGTGCTCATGTAAGTTTGTGTGTTGTTATTTGTATTATTTTTTCGTTTTTCTAGTTCATTTGTTCTCAAGCTATGGTACGCGTACCCCTTAGAGGTACGCAAACATTTTTAGGGGGTACGCGGCAGACCAACAAAAAAAATAAAACAACCCTTTCACTCAAGCACTGGCAATTTTATTTATATTTTAGCTATAGTTTACTTAGTACCGGTAACTGAGAAGGGATGCGTAGTATGTTTTTGGGTAAAAAGGGGTACAGTGTCTAAATGAGTTTAAGAACCACTGTTCTAGTTCATTTGTTATGTTGCTGTACATCATGATGAACAGAAAAGCCATACATACCTACTGTGTAGTCAGGACAAGATCTTGTCCGCTTTTCTGTGAATAAAAAGGATCCGCGTAGCCTAAGTGTTTAGTAAATTTACAGACAAAAGTTATCTTTAATACTATAATAATATGTATATAGTTTATGGTGTAAATTGATCTGAAGTTGTTTTTTTAATTTAGTTTTTTTTTATTAACTTAATAATTGCAGTCCCAAGGGCCTCAAAATAAACAAATTTTTACCCCTACACCCATCTTGGATCTATCCATACCTGAAAACTGGAATTTTTCTTATGATTATTTACAAATTCGGAAGTTATTGAGGCTGTATCACATTTTTTCAGGGTTGAGACGTGACCCTTAACGATAAATAAGCGAATCTAATTAATTAAATTAGACAGCGCATTTCATCCGTAAAAATTCAAACATTAGCAATTTGATGATCCCCAAAAAACAACCACACCTTCAAAGGAATGCACACCTTAGGTTGTTTGGTGCCTTGGGACACGAAAACTTAGGGTTGGGGCGTGGGGGTAAAATGAAAATACCCCCAAAAGATATTTTCAGATAGGAGGGAATTTAGAGGAAGAGGGCACCCCTCCCCATTAGTACCTCTGTTGGCGTCATTTTTTTCTAGTTCATTTTTTGCTAATTTTTCAGCCACGTTTATTTTTCTTACATTTTGTGCCTGATTTTAACAAAAATTGTGTAACTTCCCTTTGTTAAATATATATATTGTTTTGTAAGCGTCCATTTAATCGATTCAAAAAAATAGGATTTCATTTTTATTGTTCTTGTACTTAAACAGTTATTTTCACAATTTGTAGGTCAGAGGAATACACAGAGCAGCCCTTGACGGAAATAGTCAAGAGGATGTGATTCGAACAGAAATCCACCATCCAGATGGCATTGCTGTTGACTGGGTTGCAAAAAACATATACTGGACTGACACTGGGACCGACAGAATTGAGGTTGCCAGACTTAACGGGACTTCCCGGAAGGTATGCTTGCGTATTGTATTGGTAATTTCAAAAGAAAGTTGAAAACAAAACACCTAATACATCAATTGAACGAACATTTTTATTTAATACTTGTTTTGAAGGAGAATTAACATAAAAATGACAAGCGAACATAAGGGCGAAAAACTGTCACTGACAACGCTTCAGCGATGCCTGTAGTAAAGAGCCATAAACCTTCACTCTTTTTTATTTTATTTTCCATTTTGTTACTTTCTCTCCTCTCTGAGTTCATTAGCCATAAATCTTCAGCGTATTTTTTTTACAGTGCCATTCAGTATCGAAGAGGTGGTCGCAGAATATTTAAAGAGGGTTCCTTCTATTGGAAATCGAAAGCTCTAGTGCCTTTTTTAAGAATCAATAATGATGGTGACCAGCACACCTTCCTTGCATTTTGTTTTTGCTACACTGCAGCCTTTAACCTCCAAAGACATTCGATCAAGATTTTGAGATTGTTATTTTGTTTAAAATGGTTGAAATGTCCATCAAATGTGCCTTTAGGGATGACATGATCCGCAGAGGCCTTGACGCAAAGGTTATAGATAATGCAAGTTGGCACTTGTTTTTAAATGTGTTTTATAGTGGGACAGAGAGAAGGGGGGCTTGTTTGATGTTGGGCGTGTGATTCGCTCGAAATTTTCAGGGATCATTCTCTTGGCCAAAAGGACTAAATATTTGTTTGAGGGGGGAGGGGTAAGGAAGACTGGAAACGGTGAAAAACTTTTTTGTCCATGATCAATTTGAAACTTGGAACCGTAAGTCCTTGGACAGAGAGGAGTCTCATTTACAAAAGAATCGGGGGCACAGTCCTCCCCCCTCCCCCCAAAAAGGGGGCAAAAAACTTTTGTGATCGGATCGAAACTTAGGCTATATATACGAGTCCTGGGCTAAGAGGGCCTCATTTTAGAAGGGAAAATAGAAAAAAAATGGTTCCCCTCAAAACGGGCCACTTTTCTTTCAAAGTTGGTCATAGGAACTTTGAAGGGGGGTCATTTAGACAGCCATTTTGTCCAAAATAGTCAAAGGGTCCAATAAATTCACCTCCAGAAATGGAACGACCCACATAACCCATGGGGCAAGGACCGTATTTGGTACACATTGCTAATTGTTTGCACATTAGTTTTACAATGGAAAAAGGGATGCTTGTTTGATATTGGGTGTGTTATTGGCTCGTAGTTCTCAGAGATCGATCTCCAGATAAAAAAGATCAAATATTTTGTTATGGCAGGGGTCCTGGAAATATGCCAAAAACTTTTTGTCCCTGATCTTTTGGAAGCTTACAGCCATAGGCCTATAGGCCGATAAGAACTTAATGTACCAAAAAATCCCTGTGTACAGTCCGCGCTCGATAATGAGGTTGAAGAAGGACCCTAAAACTTTTTCCCTATTGGCTCAAAACTTGTGCTATATATTTAAGTCTTGGTCTAAAAGGACCTATTGCAGAAGGAAAAAAAAAAAATAAATATCCACCCGAAGTGGAGCCTAACAAAGGCCCCCAAAAATTCTCCGTCGACCTTTCTTTTTCGATGTGGTTTCCGTAGAAATTGGAAGGGAATTCATTTAATTTGGAATTGTCAGTCTTAGCGCCCTTTTTTAAAAACTGAAAAAATTTGACCGCAATTACCTCCCTCCCATTGCCCTCTGCTACTCCCCCCTCTTCCCCGTGACCACAGTAGAAATATCTAGACAGTACGATCATCCTAAAACATATCGGTCACCTAGAGTCTCGGTGCGTATAAAAGGTCCTCCCATTTCTTTTATTTAAGCGATCAATTGTAAATTTCTTAGTTCCTCGATCAACTTTGAAAAATGGTGGTACCTGTATTATTTATGATTATAAAAGCAGAAAGAAAAGGGGGTGAGTCGGCAAAGTGGTTCGCTACTGTCCCATCTCATAGGTATGACTTATGACTTGACTGAGTGACGGATCCCGGATTTCTAAAAGAGGAGTTTGGATTAATTTTAGCAAACACGGGAATTTCCAGTGCTAACTTCTGATCAAGGCTGTAACAGGGAAATAGTCGGAATTTCATAAATACTGGGAGAGGGATCTGCAAAGTGGTGGGACTAATTGAAATTTGCCACAAAATATTTTTACCACAGAGGGGCAACCTAATAGTTTTAGCACAGATTATCTATTAGGTTTTACAATAATCAGTGGTTTTAGATAGTAATATTGCGCCATGGGGCGTCAATACTTTTTCTTCTTGGTAAGGAAAAATATTCCCTTGGATTTTTCCAAGGGAAAATGGGCACGGACCACCCCCGGACACGTTTTTTTGACAACGAAGCAATCTTTTCGCTTTGCGTTTTGGAACGTCAGGACGATCAATCCAGATACTCAGCCTGGCCGCGTTGAGGTTGTAACTAAAACCCTTCAGTCCTATAATGTCGATATAGCAGCTCTATCAGAGACTAGGCTTATAGGCTCTGGTTCCATGCATGTTGATGGATATGAAGTCTTCTTCTCTGGAAAGGAGAGGAGTGAAGCTGGAGTTGCCTTAGCTGTGAGCAAAGCAGCTAAGAAATCGATGCTTGAATTTATGCCAAAAAATGAGGGGATACTAAAAGCTCGTTTTATTAGTTCTCAGTCGAAAATGACAATTATATCTGCTTATGCGCCAACAAATGAGGCTGATGATGCTGTGAAAGATGTGTTTTAATCTGAATTAAATGATCTAGTCAACTCAGTACCTGAACATGATATTCTCGTTTTGTGGGGTGATATTAATGCTAAAGTTGGTAATGACCACAGTTATGCCCCCGAAGTGATTGGCAAGCACGGTCTTGGTGTGATAAATGATAATGGAGTGCGATTAATAGACTTTTGCGCTAGCCATTGCCTAATTGTTGGAGGATCATGGTTCCCTCATCGTGATGTTCACAAATATGCATGGACTTCACCTGATGGGACTACACGGAGCCGAATTGACCATGCTCTTATTAGAAAACGTCACAGACGCTGTCTGGAAGATGTATGTACTTTTCGTGGGGCCGATGCATACTCGGACCACCAACTAGTGATTGCCAGTTTTAAACTAAAATTGAAGGCTATTACCAAGCGCAAAGAGACTGTGAAAGTGTTTGACATTCAGAAACTCCAGGATATAGACAAGTGATTTAAGCATATTGTGTTGCCCTTTCTAACAAGTTTGCAAACCTGACATGCGATGAAAACCGGTGTCCCAGTGGATGGGAAGTGGAATTTAATTGTGGAGTGTATAAGGGGAGTCGCTGAAGAGTCGGTTGGTAACGCGAAAAAGAAGAGTGAACAGTGGATCAGCGATGGCTCGTGGAAACTCATGCAAGAGAGAAAAGAAATTAAGATCCAGCTAGACAGGTATTATAGTAACGCCACTCCTCATTACAAAGACCAACTAAAGGCCCAATATAAAAAAAAAACAGAAAGCTGTAAAGCGGTCCACAAGGAATGACAGACGTTGCTTTTTGGAAACAAAAGCAGCCGAAGCTGAGGTGGCTGCCAGCAAAGGCGACAGTAGAACGGTGTATCGAATAACCAAAGAGATCACTGGTGACTTCCGAAAGCCAGCATGCGCTGTTGAAAGTAAGACTGGCGAACTACTTACGAGGAAAGAAGATATTGATAACAGATGGAGAGAATACTTTCACGAAGTACTAAATTTTCCTCCCCCTGTAAATCCCATGGAGCATCCGCCTGGTGTGCCGCTCATCGATCTTGGAATCAACGTTGAACCTACTGGAAGTGAAAACCGTACTACGCAACCTGAAAAACGGTAAAGCTGCCGGAATTGATGGCGTACAACCAGAATTATTGTTGACGAAGCCTCTACGAAATATTGAATAAAATTTGGGAAACCGTGAGTGTCCCAACTGATTAGAAGAAAGGAGTCATTATAAAACTTTTTAAGAAAGGTCGTACCGTGGATTGCAACAATTGGTGAGGTATAACCCTACAGTCCATAGGAAGTAAAGTTCTCTGTCAAATACTCCTGAATCTCATTCAGTCGAGAATTGACGAGTTCCTGGGAGATGAGCAACACGGTTTTCGGTCAGGTGGATCTTGTGCTGATCTGATATTCAGCCTAAGAATTCTAATTGAAGAATTGAACGAGTGGTAAACTGAAATATTAATAGCGTTTATTGATTTCTTAAAGGCGTTCGATTCAGTAGCCCACATAGGGAATCATTATGGAGAATACTACGATATTATGGACTCCCAGACAAGATTATTAGTATTACTGTTGCTTTATATAATGACCAGCTAGCCGCCATACGGACCGACGATGGAGACCTGACGGAATGGTTCCAGGTCAATTCTGGTGTACGACAAGGTTGTATCCTCTCTCCTGTACTCTTCACGATTCTCATTGACTATATACTGCAGTCCTGTCATTTTGTTGGAGGGATACAGTTGAATGAGAAGCGTAGTGTCTTTGACGTTGCTTTTGCTGATGACATTGCGCTCCTCCTCTCTCATCTAAGAGTAGCCCTGCAACAGAACATCATCGAGCTCTCGAACAAAGCTGGGCGAGTTGGATTGTCCATTAGTACTCAAAAGACGATGGTTATGCGTAACAACGTAAATACAACCCCGGCCAGGCCACTGAATGTTGGTCTAGATGAGCTAGATGAGGTTACAGAATTTAAGTATCTGGGAAGCCTCATCAAATCTGACGGAAGTCTCGAGCGTGATTGCTTGTGCAGGCAATGCTTTTATCAAATTAAAAAATAGTTTGGAAAAAGGCTGCGTACTCTTTGAAGCTCAAACTCCGACTCCTAAATAGCAATGTTCTCTCTATACTGACTCATGGATGTGAGACATGGGCACTGACGAAACAGCCTGAGAAACGAACACAATGTTTCAAAAATAACTGTCTTCGGCGCATCATGGGGATCCACTGGTCCGAAAGAATTACGAACCCCGCCATACGTGAAAAGACGGAACAACCGTTAATAGTTGAAAAGATCCTAAGTAGTAGAAGGCGATATTGGGGTCATATGGTCCGTATGGGCGATGGCAGGCTCTCCCATGATGTTTGGTCTTGCCTCCCCCCCCGGCATTAGAAGACGTGGACGACAGATAACGACGCTTGGCCGATCCCTAGAGAAAGAGGCTAACTGGGCGAGGACATCTTCGGAAGATCTGTGGTCTCAAGCTCTTCATAGGTTGTCGTGGAGAGGCACGGTTGTCGCCTTATGCGCCAGACGGCTTGGGAGGAACTAAGTCTAAGTTACCTTGATTATCCTTATAAATTTATTCTTTGTTTTTCTTCCTATTTTTCTGGCAACTATTAGTTCAATTCATCTTAATAGTAAAAGTTAATTACGGAAAACAATTATGGGAATTTCAAAAAGAGCCTGAAACCCAGTGGGACCAATGGCGAAGGATATATGCCCCCTATTTTCTAAAATTACCTTTCTTTGGTAAAACGGATATTGAAAATATGGTTTTTTTTGGTATTTTCATTGAAAAATTTGGAAAAAAACTAAGTTGTCTCCCCCCTCCCCAACACTTTCGTGAATTGGTGCCACTGCTGAAACCCCCTGAAAATGGTGGTGGAACGAAATGAAACATGCACCATTGGAATCATCATGGTTGGGCACCCTTTATTCGAGAATTAAAGCCATCTTCCTTGAAAAACAAGGACAATCACTTTTTGCGTAAGGAGCACTGATGTATCCCTTTTCACTTCTTCTTTTTTTTTCTCCATCCTAAGGGTTGTCGTATTGAGCCAGTGCTTTGTAAATTAGTAGAGGGCTCACTTCAAGGAAAATCGCAATACCAAGTGCCCTTTTTAAGTAACAAAAGAGATCATGCCACAGCAAAGTGGGGTTTTCTGCTATTTTGTGCAACAAAACATAAATTTTTACCAAAAGAGAGTCGAAATTCCAGAAGACGGAATTCTGAGATAACAATCCATTTTTCATGGTCTAAAATCCTAACAGGAAGTTTTTAGCCCCCATCTTGAAAAATACAGCAAAGTGTTGTTTTCCGCCGTTGATGCCATAATTGCTCTAGGGCAATATTGATGTTTTAATTTCTTTGAAACATCCAAATTCTTTTGTTTCATCACTTAAGTTAAACAAAGATCTTTTTGCAAGGTTTGTTATAGTTTATAAGGTTTGTATATTAAAAACAAAATAAAAACGAGCAAAAATAAATTTAAGAAAATTACGGAAGTAAAAAAAAAAGTTGAACATAAAATGAACAAAACTATCTCAAATAAACTGACTCGTGATATTTTTCAACATCTATGGAATTCTAAAACTAGCGCTTTATTGAAAACCAAGCTTACTGGAGTTTTTTTTTTAGAGAATTTTAATTGTGTACTAAAAATTATCGATATCATCGTCGTCGGTATAGAGCTTCATAGTTTAGTGTTTTATTTTCTGCAGGCTGGTTATGGAATTTTATGCTCCGAAGAGAACGTTCTACTTTTTGTGGTCGGTTTTGTGTTTTCAGTAAAGCTCTAGTTTTTAGAATTCTAAAGGTATTCTAAAATATCACGAATCAGGTTATTTGATCTGGCGCGACTTGTGAAGCAGCAATTTTTGTTTCTTTTAAGTTTCAACTTCGCTCTTAACTTCCGCAAGAAAATCTTTTCTTTTTTTTTTAATTAATTGCCTATTCTCTTGATAGGTGTTAATTAAAAAAAAACTTTTTCGGCAAAATAAGTTTTTTTAAGGAAGAGTTAAGAATTCCATTAAACCAAAAATGGACAAAAATAGAATCAAATAATTTACCAAGCGTAAAACTACCACAAATCAGCATCAATAATTAAATGAAACCCAAAACGAACAGAAATTACAATAAATAATAGGCAAGCTCAAAACAAACAGAAATTAACAAGATTAGGGCTCACAGCCCCTATGGCCTTCTCAAGGCCAGAGGGGGCATATAAAGTTTTCATAGAAGAAGTTGTCGTATAAACCTCGGAGGGGACTCAAATTATTAAGAATTGAAAGTTCCAATTCCCTTTTTAAGAGTCAAAAGGGATCCGATGACAACTAGCTCCCCCCCCCCCCACCCGTCAACCCTCGTCCCCAAATGCGTCCGATTGATTTTTTTTTTATAACCGTTTTGTTCTAAACAGACCAAAGATCATATAACACAGGCTCCAGGGATGTCACAGCCCACTGGAACTTGGGGGCAAGTGTTGAATATTATTCCCCGGGGGCATATTATTTTTTTATGGAAGGGATGGTAGTATAAACTTCGGAGGGGGCTCATTCGATTGGAAATCGGAAGTTATAGTTTCCTTTTTAGGAGTCAAAAAGTGATCAGAGGGCTAATAGCCCATACCCCCTTTTTTTTCCCCAAATGCATCCGATTAAAATTTAAATTTTAGTTCAAGGATTACATAGAAAAACCTCCGAGGTGGACACAACCCCCCAGGGCCCTGGGGCAGGCGTTGTAAGTCATGCCCTGGGCGCATATATGGTTTTTATGGAAGGGCTGTTCGTATAAACTTCAGAAGAGGTTCATTTAATTGGAAATTGAAAGCTCTAGTTCACTTTTCAAGAGTCAAAAGAGATCGAAGGTCAACTAGCCCCACGCCCCTTTTCCCCTGAACCCATGCAATAAAATCGACATTTTATTGAAAATAGTTCAAGCATATAACAGAAACTCCAGGGTCGACACAACGCCCCAGAGCCCATTGGCAAGTGTTTTAAGTTATGCTTCGGGGGCATATACGATTTTATGTAAGGGGTGATCTTGTAAAGTTCAGAATTAGCTCATTTGATTGGAAATTGAAAGTTTCAGTTACCTTTTTAAGAGTCAAAAATGATCGGAGGGCAACTATCACCCTCCCCCCCCCTACACCCTCTTTTCCTTAAGTGCATCCGATGGATTTGAGATAGCAGTTTTCTTTGAAATAGTCCAGCGATCAAATAAAAAAAACTTTGGGGTCAACATATCCCCCCTTCCCAGAGTGCGGGGGAACTAAGGCTGGTAACTCGTGCCCTGGGGGAGTATAAGGTTTTATGGAAGAGGTGGTCGCATAAACTTCAGAGGGGGCTCATTCGATTGTAAATCGGAATTTCTAGTGCCTTTTTTAAGAGTCAAAAGTGATCGGAGGGTAACTAGCCAACACCACCCCCACCCCCACCCCCAAGGGACTTTTTTCCCCAAAAGCATCCAGTCAAAATTTTGAGATCGCCATTTTGTTCAAAATAGTTTAAAGATAAAATAACAAAACTCCGGGTTTGACACAACCCTCCAGAGCCAGTAGGCAAGTTTTGTAAGTTATGCACCGGGGGCATATAAGGTTTTTATGTAAGGGGTGGTCGTATAAACTTCAGAGGTGGCTAATTGGATCGGAAATTGAAAGTTCTAGTTACCTTTTTAAGAGTCAAAAGTGAACGGAGGGCATCAACCCCCCCCCCTTCACGCCCACCCTCTTTTCCCCAAACATATTCAATCAAATTTATAGGTATTCATTTTTTTAAATAGTCTAACAATCAGATAACAAAACTTTGGGGCCAACATACCCCCAACGCCCAGGGGAAGGGTTGTAAATTATGCCTTGAGGCATATAAGGTTTTTATGGAAGACGTAAACTTCGGAGGGGACTCATATGACTAGAAATTTAAAGTTCTAGTCCCCTTTTTGAGAGTCCAATGTAATCTGATGGCAACTAGCCCCCCCCCCCCCCCCCCCCCCCCCCCCACTCCCCCACCCCCCCCCCCCCATACCCCCCCCCCTCCCACCAACCATTTTTCCCAAAATGCTTCCGATCAAATTTTTGATGTTTTTATTTTGTCCAAAATCGACCAAAGATCATATAATAAAAATTCCGGGGTTTACAAAGCCCCCCAGAACCCGGGGGCAAGTGTTGTGTATTATGCCCCGGACACATACACGGTTTTTATGAAAGGAAAGATTGTAAAACTTCGTCGGGGGCTCATTCTATTTGAAATTGAAAGTTTTAGTTCCCTTTTTAAGAGTCAAAAGGGACCGTAGGGCAACTAGCCCTCTTGCCTTCTTTACCCCAAATCCATCGTATCGAATTTTTGAGATAGCCATTTTGTTAAAATAATTAAAAAGTTCGGATAACAAAACTCCTGGGTCAACACAAACCCCAGAGTCCTGGGACAAGTATTGTATGTAATGTCCGAGGGTCAAATATGGTTCTCATGCGAGGGTTTTGAAATCAGTTCAAAGATAAGGTAAACCAAACTCCCCTCTCCCACTAAAAAAACTTCTGAACGATATTTTATTCCAAAACTTAAGTGAGCTGACCCTTGGCCTTCTTTGCATGTTCCGACCCCCCGCCCCTCCCCCACCCACCAAAAAAAACTTGTTAACGATATTTTATTCCAAAAATTATGGCAACTCAACTCTGGCCCTCCATGGCCCGACCCCCCCCCCCCCCCAAAAAAAAAAAAAAAAACAATGACAACTTATTAACAATATTTTATTCCAAAACTTATGGGAGCTGTCCCCTGGTCCTAAATGGCCTGATGCCCCTCCCTCCCCAAAAACATTATCAACGATAAATCATGGGAACTGACCCCTGGCCCTCCCTTCGTGGCCCGACCCCCCCCCCCCCCCCCCCCCCCCCCCCCCCCCCCCCCCCCCCCCCCCCCCCCAGAAGAAAAACTTATTAACAATATTTTGTTCCAAGACTTATGGGAGCCGATCCCTGATCCTAAATGGCCTGATTCTCCTCCGTCCCTAAAAAAAAATTATCAATCATAGATCATGGGAACTTACCCCTGGTCGTCCCTCCATCCCCCTCCCCCCAACTACAAAAATTAGTAACAATTCTATACTCCAAAAATCATGTGAATTTAGTTTAATTTTATTAGGCCTTTCCAAAACTTTTCAAGACACCTATATTCTTCACTACAAACAAGAGTATGGCTACTGCCCCGTTTCCCTAACGGTAAAAGCATAAGGCCTACTGCGATTACTAAAACGAATTATATTACAAATATTTTCTTTTGTGCTTATTACAACATTGAAAATAAAATGAAAATTGCAGTGAAACCAGACCAGGATTTACCAATAGGCTCACTAGGCCCTGCGGCTTCCACTATTCCCGAAGTTTTAGATATTTCCCCGAAAATCTTGCAAAAACGGAGCGGCAAAAATGATTGGGCCTTGACGCGTCGAAGCTTAAATCCTGTCCTGGGTGAAACAAAATCTTGAGTTGGTAAGCTTTCAGCAATTAATATCATTATATATCAAATTTTCTGTTTAATTTTATTAGTTCTTGTCAAAACTGTTTGTTTATTTTGAAATAAAAAAAAAAAAAAAATTGAAATAGCGATTTTGAAAAACTTGAAACTTTGGCAATCAAGAACAGAAATTAATTAAAAAAAAACTTTCGGGAAAAATAAGTTTTCTAAACAAAAGTAAATTTAAACTTCAAACTCGAAACGACCAGAAATTATTATTAAAGAGTAAATGAAACAAAAACGAACAGAAATTAAATAAACAATTATAACAAAAAAAACATATAACAGGTACTAATATAAATGAATAAATAAATCTTAAAACTAGTAAAGCTTAAGTTAAATATGCAAATCAAGCTTAAAACGGCGCTTCCAATGCTTTATAGGCCTAAAAGAAATCTTAAAATAAAAATATAACGCATAATCATTCAGCCAGGGGGGGGGGGCTGGAGCCCCCCTTTGACCCCCCCCCCATCTAGGCAGCGCTATTGTCCTGCCTATGATATTGTTTATCAAGCTTCGCTTTTTAGGGTTTCGGTTTCCATTTGGGACTGAGGCCTCCTCCTGTCGATTGTTCTATGGGTTGCTTGGGCCAATGAACCCTTTTCCTTGAACTTTTGCATATTCTATTTAGTCGAGTACTTTGTTTGTAAACTGAGAAAAGAGCATTCTTTACAAACAATAAGAAATGGACTCTTAAATCGAATAAGGCATCTATGAAAATTGAATAACGCCCACTTCAAGAACCATGGCGATTGGCCAGTGATTTTTCATTGTTGAGTTCAAAACAAACGCGTAACTTAAATTTGATAACGGTCTTTTGTTCTTTTTTCTCATTCGCCAGTGATAAAAATAACAACGTAATTTTAATCAATAGGTCTCCGGAACACTATATGATCAATTTTTCGTGGATTTTTCTTTAGTGTTGTTCTGTGCATGTGAGAGAAATGTTGTCTATAGAGAGTGTTACACTTTTTCTGCCTGCGATACTGGCTGTAGTAACATGTGTACTGACTTTTATCTTTATTCGTCGGAACGCAACTAAACAGTTGAATGATTTGCCTGGACCTAAGCCTATTCCCTTTTTCGGAATGCTTTAGACTTGTTCGTCCCTTCAGAACAGAGACTTCCTGTAATAAAAAGTTGGCACAAAGAATTTTCTAGTTATCCTTTTATGAGGCTTTGGATTGGAAATCGACCGAACATTTTTGTGACACGTGCATCTGCTGCTGAAGTTATTTTAAGAAGTAGCAAGCACATTGAAAAAGCATATGAATATAGTTTTCTTCATCCCTGGCTTGGCACAGGGCTTCTCACCAGTACAGGTAGTAAATGGCATAGCCGTCGAAAACTTCTTACACCTGCTTTTCATTTTAAGATTCTTGATGATTTTTTGCAAGTTTTTAATGAACAGTCAAAGATTTTCCAATCAAAGGTCTTAAAAGCGAACGAAAGCTCTCCCGATGGTTTCAATATTTTCCCTTATATAACGCGGTGTGCTCTTGATGCCATTTGTGATGCTGCAATGGGTCGTCATGTTAATGCTCAAGAAGAGGCAGATTCTGAGTACGTTAAAGCAGTTTATGAAATAGGGGCAATTGTACAAAACCGACAACTTTACCCTTGGCTTCAACCGAACATAATTTTCAAGTGGCTCCCTATTGGTTTCAGGCATAGACAATGTCTGAAAGTTTTGCACGGCTTTACAGAGAAAGTCATTGCAGAGAAGAAAATTGAATTTAAGGCAAGGTACGAAAATGGTATAGATAAACCTGTCGAGAAAAAGCGTCTTGCATTTCTAGATTTGCTTATTGAAGCTTCTGGTAATGGGAAGTACCTATCTGATTTTGATATAAGAGAAGAGGTTGATACTTTCATGTTTGAAGGACATGATACCACAGCTGCTGGTATAGGGTGGTGTCTATTTTTTATCGGTCGTCATCCAGAGATCCAAGAGCGAGTTCACGAAGAATTGGATTTAATATTTGGAGATGACCCTGAACGAGATTTTACTATGACAGACTTAACAGATTTGAAGTATTTAGAATGTTGTATTAAAGAGGCCCAAAGACTTTCCCCCAGTGTTCCAATATTTTCTCGTCATGCTACTGAAGATATTGAGATGGATGGTTTTATTGTCCCTAAAGGGTCTGCAGTATCGATTGTCCCATTTCTAATGCATAGAGATCCTACCTATTTTAAAGACCCTGAACGCTTCGATCCCGATCGTTTTTTACCCGAGAATTCAGTGGGGAGACATCCATATGCATATATCCCTTTTAGTGCAGGCCCTAGAAACTGCATAGGACAAAAGTTTGCAATGATGGAAGAAAAAGTGGTTGTTGGCAGCATTTTAAGAAAATTCAAAATCATGAGCTTAGAAAAATTTGAAAATGTGCCGGTGTTAATTGAGCTTGTAACAAGGCCGAAATGTGGTTTTAAAGTTAAGTTATCTCCGAGAAATATATAAGTCATCTTGTTCTTTTTTTGTTTTGTTGTTTCTAATGCTTCGTGGAATACAATTTTATACGTATCTTAAATACTTTGTTTATTCTATTTTAAATAATAGGAGATCTCGAGTTACAGGTCCCCTTCGTAGTATAGAAGTGCCTCACTTTGACGTGGATTCGAGATAAGTCGAAGCTTAAAACAAACAAAATTTATTGCTTTGCAGATTTCGGAAGATATATCTGCAAAGTTAGCTAAAATAAAGTGGCTCGTGATATTTTCCTTTTGTAGAACTTTGAAATCTAGCGCTGTATTGACAGCACAAAACCAATACAAAAATAACTGTATTTTCTCTTAGGAGCTGAAAAGTCCACCAGCAGTCTATAGAAAATAACAGCCTAATTTATAAGACTCTCAATGGTCATACCGGCCATGATATCGACAAATTTGATAAAATAATTTTAATTTCCTGAAACACTCAAGCAAGCTCAGTTTTCAGTAAAGCGCTACTTTATGTAGTTTAAAGCGTAATTATGACGAGTCAGCTTATTTGAGCTAGTTTTGTAGGTCAAAATCAAATCTGAATCTACTCGCTGAACAGTCTCTCAACAACAACGTTGCTGAGCAGAAGAGCAAAAGGCCATTAGACAGGTTCTAAAATATCACTGACTGCATATGATAAATGAAAATTAAATAAAAAGAAAAAACATGAATAAATAATTTTTTTTTTTCAAATAATAAAATATTGGATCAGCATTTTGATATGACCAAACGACAGTGGTGTCAATTCAGGAAAATTTAAGGGGGCAAAAATCCATTTTTCAATATCTTGTTCAGGGAGGAGGATAAATTTGTCTTGTTTTTCTCAGTTTTTTTTTTTTTTTTTTTTTTTTTTTTTTTTTTTTTTTTTTTTTTTTTTTTTTTTTTTTTTTTTTTTTTGTTCAGTGAAAATCCCCCAAAGCTATTTTTCAAAATCTGGGAGTGGGAATCTGCCCCTCCCCCCAGACACACACTGATTAGTGCCACTGCCAAAAGGATATCTTTGGAACCATTCTTCTATATCAACATGTATTAATAATGTTCCTTAGCGTACACATTTTCAGAAATCTGATTTTCCATGAAATTCACTCAGTCTGCATCAATCTTCGTTAAAGAACATCCTGGCCAGCTAAAATCTTCAAGATAAGGCGATAAAGCTCTATTGCTCAGGTCCCTGGCAAATGTTGGTACCCTGACTTTTCCAGGTTAAAAATGAAGTCCTCGAAGTTGAATCTTGTTTATATTTCGACGTGTCTTTGAACATTCACATATACAGGGTTGGTATAAATCTTTTTCCAAGACTAAAAAATTTGAAGGATGAACCATCAGGGGAAATCTCTAGATTTTTCAGTTATCCATGGACAACCCCAAGCACAGCCCAAAAAACCCGCAAATGATAATTCTTTTGAAGTGCTAATGTTGCTTTCTTTCATTCATCAGAGGCATCGCTGTAGCGTTGCCAATAGCAAAGAGCCATAAGGCTTCAATGTATTTTATTAAATTATTTTCCCTAGGGCTTCTTAATATCGAAAGGCTGGTCGTATAAACTTAAGAGGGGTTCATTCAATTTGAAATTGAAAGTTCGGGTGCCTTTTTTAAGAGTCACAAGGAGTTGGAGGCCCACCTATTCCCCTCCCCGCCACGTTCCCCCCAGAGACCCCCCACAGCCCTTGGTGTAAGGGATAAAAGCTAAGCAATATGCGCATTGCTGACACGTAAGGTTGTTAGTTTTTTTGGGTGGGGAAAAGGGGGCATGTGTGATTATGGGTCTCCAAAAAGGCTTGGGTGATTAAGGTGAAACTTTAAAGCAATTCAAGACGTAGTAAATGCAGTATTGTTGTAAAAAGAGTTTATCAGCAATATCTAAGGACCGGCTGAACGTATTTAGTTGAAACTTTCAGGGCATGTTGAGGGGAACATTGAAGAGTGGCCGTAGGGCAACCAGCCATCATGTCCT
This sequence comes from Artemia sinica, assembly GCA_027921565.1. Lineage (NCBI taxonomy): Eukaryota > Metazoa > Arthropoda > Branchiopoda > Anostraca > Artemiidae > Artemia > Artemia sinica. The sequence goes on from CM051265.1 coordinate 40,445,979, forward strand.
TTTTGGATGCCCCCTCAATACTGACAGAAATTTTGAAAATATACATTGTTCAAAATAGTTAAAAGGTCTTACAATTATGCCTCCGGGGATGTCATCTCCTCCACAGCCCCCGGGGCAAGGAATGTAAATTATGCAATTTGCCCGTTTTTTACTTGCGGGATTTATCATTTGGAAAATAGGAAATATTTAATCTGGGAGATGCTAGAAAAGAGTTAGGGTATTGAGGTGGAATTTTGGGAGACGTTGAGGTCTATGATGAACTAAATCAAAAGACACTATGTGTATCCCGGTCATCTAACAGGCCTATCTGCAATATCTTAGGACCGGGTAAGGGTATTAACTTGAGACTTTCAGGGCCACTACTACTGCTACTGTGACTGCAACTGCGACTACTTGCAATTGCTATTACGACTACTTGCAGTTGCTGCTACGACTACTTGTGACGGCGACTACTTGTAACTTTGCCTACTTCCGGCTTCGACTAGGATTGTTTGCGACTACGACTGCTCGCGACTGTTACTGCAACTACTTGTGCAATATCTTAGGAGCGGCTTAGCGTATGAACTTGAAACTCTCAGGGCATGTTCAGGGATGGATTATCGAAAATTATTGGAGGGTAGCCGGCCCCTCCCCCACTGGCCCTATTTAGATCCCCTCTTCCCAACACTTATCGACATTTTGACAGGCATTTTGTTTGGAATTATCAAAAGGTGTAATAAATAGTCTCTGCGGACACTACGCCCTCTACAGGTCCTGGGGTAAGGATTGTAAATTCTGCGATTTGCGCATTGTTTATATGCAGGATTCGTCATTGGGTAAAAGGGTAATGTTGGCTTTTGGGTGTGTCTGAATTGGCAAAGCGTATTAAGGTGAAACTTTGGGGAATGTTGAGGGGTGTGTTGTACTAAATAAAAAGATACTTTGTGTCTTTATTTGTCTTGCTATCTCTGCCGACTCAGTTTCACAGGTTGAGATGTTAAGGGTAAATGCCCAGGGTAAATTTTCACCGGGATTGAATTGTCTATAGGATTTTTCCTGGGGAGGCGGGATTTTTTTATGGAGGTAGAGCCAGATTTCCCGGCATTATTTAAAAACCATCAGAAATTAATTTAAAAAAACAGGCCTTTTCAACTGGAAGTAAGGAGCAATATTAAAACTTAAAACGAACAGAAATTATTTCGTATATGAGGGAGGCTGTCCCTTACTCAACCCTCGCTCGTTACGCTAAAGTTTTCTAGTGTTTTAAAAAGCATCCTGTTCCAAAATAATCCGTGTGTTCCAGTAGTCGTTTTTAAAGAGTTAGGAAAAAATACCAAACTTTAGCATAAAAGAGCGAGGGTCGAGCAGTGGTGGATCCAGGGGGAGAGGGGGCGCGCGCCCCCCTAACGTAGTCTAAAGTAATGTAATTTACTTAATTAATGCAATTTTGCGTTAATTAAACTTGCTCCTAACGCAAGTTTATCGGATCAACCTATTCCCCCCCCCCCCCCCCATAAAAAAAAACCCTGGATCCGCCCTTGGGGTCGAGGATGGGGCAGCCCCCTTTTCTACTGAATAATCTATTTTCGTTTTAAGTTTTAATGTTGCTCCTTACTTTCAATGAAAAAATTGTTGTTTTTTTTATTTAATTTCTGCACAAAATTTCATTTATAAATATAATAGTTTATAGAAGTAAAAACAATTCAGAATGCATCTTTTTTCTCCCGAGACGAACAGGTTTTTTATTAAGGCATCTGGTTACGATCGTACCATCTCCAATATACTGGTTTAATTCAAAGGATAATGTCATACCGGTTCTTCTAAAGTCAGTTTTTTTTTTTAACGTTATCTAAACGAGCTAGCAACCATGTTTACGATTAAAAAACAAGTTATTAATTATGCATGCTTATGGAAAACCTGATTTGGTGTTCATAGATTAAAGCAAATATTGCGCTGTCTTGTTAAATATTTGGTTAATGATTTTTGTGTCATGTTGTTTCTATTTTTATGTAGTAGTTTTGTGTTCAAATTAAGGACTAAGTCAATAAAGTCAAATTGATTCAATACAGTTATCAGTATTATGCCTTTTGTTTTTTTTTTTAAGTTAATATCCAACCTAATTCTTAATACGACTCGATCAAGTGCCCCCAGTAGGATTAGTAGGCACTTTGTAAAGAATAATTGAAAACAATTTCATTATTACGGTATTGATTGGTGGTACACTTTTTTGAAAGTTTTCATTTGATGCCATGGAAAGTGGCTTGGTTAAAAGTGAAGCGGTGTGGCACCTCCTAATTGAAGAAAGTTAATGCCATTGTTGCAAATGAGTTTGGTAAGATTGTTATCCTTAAGGAAGGCTTGATTGCTGGATATTCAAACAAAAACAACTTCGTTTAAGCCATGTTTCACTGAAATATCATCTTATTCTTCAAGCCGTGATATTACATGTTTCGACCTCAGGAAAGGGCAATTTTGGGGGGGGGGCACAACTTCAAAAATAATCTCGATATTCCGAGGGTCACGGGCCAAAACACCCCCTTCCCTTTTATGGGTCCATTCTTAAATATTAATACATATAATTTGTTACATTAACTAATCAATTATAGAAGTGACTTAAGCAACTATTACGGGATTTCTACCTTTTGTATGTAAAAAAAGCTTGGTACTTGTCGGTTATTGGAAACACCCAAGAAGTGAAGTTAGGTGAATCCTAATGAAATATAACAAAACATGATGATAAAATAATACTTATGAAACAAAATTATGGAAACCTAAGATACCATAACCTAACCCATTCCTGTTAAATGTCCCACTGACGCATAATTAGTGACCCCATCCTCTGACGCTGCTTTGATGTTGTTTGAACCCCAAAAACACACAACGAGGACACTTTACTTCCCACTAAGTTTAGTTAAGATCTAACCAACTGTTCTCGTAGGTCGTGTGAAAAAACCAAAATCGGTAGCATCTTTCCCGCAAAGCCCATAGTGAATACAGACACCAAAAAGCAAAGCTAGGATAGCCTACTTGCATTCACTACCTAGCAAATTTGGTTTAGGTTTGATAATCCCTTCCGTTAGATGTCTTGATGATAAACATTTAGGGGTTGCTCTCAATTCTCGCACTCACAAAAGTTGAAACTCTCGTAGGCTATAACAAACGTAACTTTTTGGGAGATCTACTGAAAATTTGGCAAGCATTAAGGTTTGGTAGGGAAGACGGGACGGGATGCAAAATGCAAGAGTGGTGTGCTAAGAGTAGTGATGGTGACAGTTCATTCTAGTTAAAAATATGTAAAAAGACACTCAGCTGCCAAAAAGTATTTCAAGCTCTTCTTTGACATGCAGTTGTAAACGAACACAAGATGAATGCGTCCACTGTGCTAAACCTGCGTCAAGTCAGACTCGCTGCATTAGCGTCAACCCGAAACGCGTCTCAAGCAGGAAATGCTGTACCAGAGAAGAAACTTGAATTATTCTGCGAGAGAGGTTTGGTTTCAAGGACAGAAAAATATGCGTTTGAAGGCCACAGCCAGTTCTTCCGCTCCTGCTTCATGTTATGATGTTGCCGATGTCTTTCGAACTATGTTCCCCAGTGTTGTCCGGTAATCTTCTCTTTAAATGCCAAAAAAGACGTACTTGTTGACAGAGGATATTTATCCTTATTTTAGGGAAATTTTAGCTGAATACATCCGAAGTCTGACTTCGTGCTTGAATATGATGAAATCGCCAACAATGCTGGGGTGAGAAAGCTCTAAATAAGAGACCGGTAGTGGTCGGAGGAGCAAAAACTCGTCATTACTGGGCATCTTAGAACACATTGTATGGGACATGCTACCATTGAGGATCTGAGCAAGAAGCTCCTCCAGTGTTTAGAAGACGAAGGGCTTCCAATTGAGAGATTGTTGATTCTTGCGAGCAATGATCCAGCTCTTAATAAGAAAGTTTGATCAATGGTTGACTCAGAAAACAAAAAACTGCTTTCAAAAGGTCTTTTAGGTATTGGCACCTGCAACATCCACGTAGTGAATAATTTGTTCCAAAAAAGACTACAGGAACTCGGAGAAGAATGCTTCAATATGATCATTGTTGTTTACCATTTTTTCAGTGGATGACCTGCTCGTTGTAACCATTTTAGCCAGTGTCAGTTTTAATTTAAGGTTCGGCGACATAAGTTCGTAAAGCAAGCCCGCACGACGTGGCTTACCGTAGGAGAAGCTGGAAGTCGCTTGTTCGAGCAATAAACTGTTCTTTTTTAATTTTTTTCTGGAATTCATGCCAAAGAAAAAGTGCTTAAAGTACATTGTGTCGAAACCGAAATGTTTGAGAACTGTCAGGTGGCTAAGAAAGCCAGCAATGAAAGCTGAAATCGAGTTTGTTGTGAATTCTGGAAATACCTTCACTGCATTCACTGGGGTGTTTCAAGACAAGAGTCGTTGATTCGTGTGCTAAACTTCGAGCTGCAACGCTTGTGCACAGTTCTTTTCGAGCAGATTGTACGTGCCGATGATGTCAACCATCGCCTCGTCGTAGGATTTGAAGGCGTAGATAGTACTGCAGAAGCATATCTAGAGCAGCTTGTGTGTAGCGAGCGAATCCTGGCAGCTCTTGGTTCTTGGAAAGCGACTAAGAAAGATCGAAAACTTTTTCATGGGAGTTAGGAAGCTTATCAAAGCTGCTGCACGGTATTTGTTGGCGAAATGTCCTGTGAACAATGAGTTTTTACGAAGGCTTATCTGCTTTGACCTTCCCAAGCCAGATTCCTACCCAATGGGTTGCAGCGATATTCTCTACGTCGCAAGACAACATCCGTTTGGAGGAACATAGAGAAAGTCCAAGGAGAATAGTTATTGTTTCAGTTGGATCCGTTGTCACTACCCACGAATAGTAAACAAACCGATATCTATTGACAAAAGGTCCTCGAACTTAAGACACAAGCTAGTGGTGTGTAATATCAGCAGGCACTGGGTTGAGTAGTTAAAGTTATTCTATCTCTCTGTCTAGGAAGCGCAGGCGTAGAGCGAGGATTTTCTTGTTCAGCTCAGTTGATGATTAGCGTGCAAGCCCGTACAAAGGAGCAGACCCTAAACGCTAAACCTTTTGTTGCTAATGCTCTACGCAAGTATGAGAACAAGGCATAGAGGAAGCAGAAAATAGCGAAGCTAGAGTCAAAATTTTACGAAAAAAATGGGTAAATAGAAGAAAGAAGTCAGTGATTCTCATATGAGAGAGGCAGGAGAGCGTCTGAAGAAAGCAGTAGAAGAGAAGAACATTCTGAGTATTGGTCTAGATCAAGGCACTCTGGAAACAGCACTAACAGCTCGTATCGAAGAAAGGGAAAGGGCAGATGATGCTGAATCTGTGGAGGTACTTGTTTTGCAGAGGAAATCAGGACTGATCGATCGTCTTTCAAGAAAGCCTAAGATATTATGATGTTAATTATCTTAAGTGCATGTCTACCTGTGACTCGTTACACTTACTCCTGGACGCTAATCGTATGTATTATTCTGTTCGTAGTCACAAGTTTTGTTTTACTCAGGTCATTTGCTCCTGGTACCATAATCAAAGTTATGTTTCATTAAAGTTCCTTTCATTTTCTATGAGCAAATAAATTAATCAAAGAAAAAATTAGACTTCCAGCCTTCTTTTCCGTAACCTCGCGAGCTGGTAGAGGGCAATGATGATCATAAGGCTGTTACTGACTTCCGTGTAGTTCATCTGCCTGTGCTCTGAAGTGCCTCTTGGTAGTCACTTTTTGTCACTGTTTTCTAGTTGTGAATTAACTAAAGCCACTTTTTTGGGGAGCATCGTCGCGGCCAACCTTTGGATGAAGCAAGCTTTGCTATGCCAGCTTGTGTCATTAAACTTTCAATTAAAGTTCCAGTTTTGCCGGTTGTGGTCTACTCACAATTTTCCTCTAAAGTCTACAGCCCATCAAATCGTGCAAACTGTCTCAGAAAAATTAAACAATAATAACTTAAATTACTCTCAACTTGCAGAAATTGCATGCTCTAATCATCAGATAATCACTGTTATAGTCTCTCAAGTGCCATCTGTTATCGGATCCCATTAAAGGAGAAAGATTCTATTGAAAGATTCAGTGGCCAGGAACTTGTATCCACTATTTGCCCCATCCACAATAAACGGTCGGTCAATATTAAAACGTATGTCGTCAAAATTTACCAGGTATCTGTGCCCTAAATTCTTGCTGGTACGTCAACTAAAGAAGTTTCGAAGAAATATTCTGGCATTATCAAAGGTGCAAGTGGTATTGTTGCTTCTTAAAGGTTGGGCTCTTCGAAAGCAGTTTGGATTGATTTTAAGGTGTCTTGGTAAAACTACTTATTTCAAAGACGATGTACGAATTTTTCAGACTTAGTGTGTTTAAAGAAATTCCTGAGAACTGTTTCAAAAGCCGACCATCCTACCATTTTCAGTCTTCTGGTTCAGTCCTGCGCCCAAATGTGCTTTTTATGCTGTTGCTCGTATGGCTACACAAAAAAAATCCATGCAGTACAACAGCAAAATGGGCTATTTGTAATGTCAGATATGTGTTCTTTGGCATATAATGCTCTGTTCTCTGTGGCTTTGCAAATCAGCAGCCTTCTAGATGACTTTCAATCATATCGCATACAAACGGCGCTAAAAATAAAGATGCTTATATTCATCATCTGTACTAGAACATTGATGTCGTTTGCCCGTAAGAAACCTTGTTAACTGTCTCTAGCAGAGAGTTAAGTTTCGTGGTGAATCCTGTCTGGTTACGTAAATTTGATTTTATAGCTCTTGGTGACTCTATCTTGGGTCTGGATGAACAATAGTTACTGATCCCTTGAAACATTGGAGCGCATAGCTCCTTATGGGATTGTGAAGAAAAATTTGCCTTACTCTTATATCCCATCAGTCTGGTAGTTTTTCCAACATGGTTTGTTCTGAGCTCGTTACAGTTAAAACTCTCAAATGTTCATGTTGATTTTGAGACTAGTGTCTGATGATTTATCGCTTTCGTTTACTGCTGATTTGAAACGTATCCATAGCCTTATTGCCCTTTTTGGAAGTCTAAATGGTTCAAGCGTCGTGATTGGAAAAGTACCAATAGTGCTTTGTATGTGTCGACTTTATCCATATTGCTAAATTGCATTCGTGTGCCTTATTATTTACTCCAGTTGAAATTAATGGTTAGTAAGCATGGTCTTGATAGTTATTAGGATGATATGATTAGATGTATGAAAGAAGCTGAAAAAATTGTGGTTCCCGAAAAGCGTATTTGTAATATATGTGCCCTAAAATTCTCTCTTGGTGGAATAATCAGTCTTGATCTTTCATTAGTTCCCCCTAGTAAACGCGGAAATCTATATGGTCTGCCGATCCTGATTTAAAGAATTTTAAAATAAAGCAAAATTTTGGCTGAGAATTTGGGAAGATTGCGGTTGACCCAAGACAGGCTGTTTTGCGGATATAAAGCAGAAAACAAAGAGTGAATATAAAAGTACCTTAAATTCATTCGTTATGAGGGTATGGAATTTCCAGCATCTAAAACGGATTGGTCCAAAATGAAGAATTTTGAGAAGCTGGATTAACATCATCCTTATAATAGTAATCCGATGTCTAGTTCAGCATGGTTTGAACGGAGTTAATAAATCTATACCAAATATTTTATTGGGCTTTCAGATGGATCATATCTGGCTTATGCAGATATGTGAATTTCTAGTTTTTAATGGTTTGACTTCTTCTCTTGTCCCCTTAGTTCACCGCAGTTTTTTCTACGCCTTCCATTACTTCTTTTCTGTGGTTGAGTATTACTGTTACTAACTCAATTTCTAGTCTACGGCAATGTACTGCTCGTGATGTTAAAAAGAAAATTCAGACTTGCTATTCTAAGATTGTTCCTAATCGAGGGATGTATAATAGCCATATACTGGGTAGGCTTTATTCTATTTTTTTGTGATCATTCTATCCTCTACCTTTCTGGTTTTCGCCCCCTTTTTAAAGAAGAAAGGTGTTAAACAAATCCGATCTTTTTGTTTTATATATTGTAATTTTCAGTTTTTCTCTCCCACCCCCCCCCCCCCCCCCCCCCCCGGCATACCTGCTTGTTCTTGCACTTATTTCTCGTTGGAAGCCCCTGGCTCATGGGTTAATATATATGGCGTGGGTTAAAAATAAGTAAATAAATTAGTAGAATTCTTTTTTAGACAGTTCGATGTGTCTTCTAGATTTCTTGAAAATGATTCTAGAAAGGTCAATCGGGAAATCCCAAGTCCCAATTTTTCTAAGAAACTCACTATTTGGATCCAGTGTTTTGAAATTTCGTATGTATATAAGGCTCAAGCCCAAAACTAGACTGAGACAAATATAACCGCTTTTACTCATTGATGTTGGGAGGGGAGTATTCTGAATCTTGTGGTTTGGGTATACACCAGAAGAGGTTGTTACCTGTGTTGGAGGATTTTTTTTTTTTTTTTTGGGGGGGGGGGGCTATTAAAGTATCTTCGCCATTCAGTTTCTAGGAAGGCTGGTGGAATTCATTCAAGAGAATCCGGTTAACAACTATGACTATGGTCTAAGGTGTCCGTGTTCTGTTGTATCTTGTGAGAGATTGGCTATTTTCTGTCATCTGCATCCCTAAAACGGGCTTCTTGAATGACAATTAGGACTTTTGTTGGGTCTTTAGAGGGTTTAATTCTAACCTGATGGATGGTCTTGTCGCTCAGCAACTTTGACCCGTTAGTCTCAGTTGGTACTATAGCTTTACGTAGCCTTATCAGAGAATGTCTTTGCTCCAGTCCCATTTGTAAATAGAAGTAGGAAACCATTTTTGGAGTATGCTAAATATGAGAGGCTTGAGCTTATCGTTGAGGTAAAACAAGATCTCGGATAAAGTTTGGCAAAATGCTTCTGAATACAGATTTATTTTATTGTAAGCTGTATCTTATGGCGAGAGGCTTCAGTTAATTGCACTACTTTTTTTTTTTTTTTTTTTTTTTTTTTTTTTTTTTTTTTTTTTTTTTTTTTTTTTTTTTTTTTTTTTTTTTTTTTTTTTTTTTTTAGGGCTTAAGTTGCCAATGTACTATCTTTGAAAATTTATACCTTTACTTGATCTTTTGTGTAATGGTCTCAAAGCGTCAGTCCTTTTAGTCCATTTAAGCCTCCCCGTAATATAAATCAGTGGTACAATATCTGCCAGCAGCAATCGGTCAAATATTTTAACATTGGAATCAGAGGAAAGGAGGAAACAACGAGCTGAGGTGTCCTTTGTCTATTTTCTATGAGTGTACCAACATCGTAAAATTTGAATATTCTTTAAGATAGTTTTTTTTATATTGTTTTCGACATAAGTTCTCTCTACTTCTTGGCTGCTGAAGGCATTTGAAATTTTTAAGTCTGCTGTTGGCAGTTGGAACATCAAGTTCTTTTTTGCAACTCCCTGCAACTTTTTGTTTTTGCTATTGCTCGTTTTTTTTCATTTTCTACCTTTCTTTTTTTGTGGCAATTGTGTTGTCTAGTAATAATAACTTATTCCCATGCCTAAATGATCATGCTTGCAACTAGCTAAACCAGTTGAACTGTATATTCATTAACCTTTGTGACCAAGTACTCACACTCTCTTCTACTATTCAGTGTTAATGAACTAACGATTAGTTGTCTATTCTACAGATTGCATTGAGTCAGGCAGAGAAACGCAGGAAAAGGGGAAATTTGTCTCCTCTCCCTCTCCTTAAATCACATAATGTTTGCGAATAATCCCAAAACTTCCATATATTCTACTGCATTTTATTATTTAGACGAAATATAGCCCCAATGCAATGTGATCTCCTCGAAATAAATTTTAGCATAATTGTTGCGTCGATTAAACGAGTTAGGCCTAAGCCCAGTACGAGGCTGGGTATCACAATCCGGTATACTTTCTCTGATGGATTATGCTTTTGCTTATTTCAGATTGTTATATCAGACGCGCTAGATGAGCCTCGAGCATTAGCTCTTCACCCTGAAGCTGGTCTAATGTTTTGGACAGACTGGGGAAAAGTTGCACTCATAGAGCGAGCCTATTTGGATGGTAGTGAAAGGAAAATCATTGCAAATACATCACTTGGCTGGCCAAATGGAATTGCTGTCGATTTGATTGAGCAAAAACTTTACTGGTGTGATGCTAAACTTGATAAAATCGAGGTATTTTTTCCCTTTTTTACAAAAGATGGCTATGTAATTTTTAGTGGGTCTTTGGCTTCTAAAGCCAAAAATCTATGATGGCTCATGGTCAAATACGCCAGCCATTTGAAGAATAGGTATCACCCAAAAAGCAATAAAGATTTGAATTAGCAGTAAGCATATATAAAGAAATAAATTGTTCATCTTAAGTAAGCTTGCCGGTTTTCAATTCTCTGAGAAGAAACTAATCCTAGTCATTTTACTAGAAAATTTCTTATAATGAATGTGTCTCTCCTCATTTGTTGAAAGATGTCTTCTCCTGACAAATGCCTCGCAACCATCAGCTTTTCCGACTGCCATTTCAGCAGATTATCTTTTGAGCTTAGCTTCCTTCTTGGCGTTCGTTTAAATAGTAACAAAATACTTTGACAGTCAATTATTTCTGTATCTCGTACTCTAAAAATATTATGATAACCAGCCCCATGGTAAGAGTGACTGAGACAACCCCAGAGCCTCCAAGTTATATGATGGTCCTAAAGAATAAAGAAGAAAACAGAAGTTTGATTGTGAACACGATGCATTTTTTCATAGAAAAACTGTTTTTATACACGATGAAAAATTTTTGATCAGTTTTATCAGATTTTTAATGTTTGGAAAAAGCTCTTTTTGTTGCTTGGTTGATTGGTAGCTGAATCGTATTCGCTATATGCCTAATGTAACCACTGAAATATTCTAACTTTAGTTTAGTCCCTATCTGAGAGAAATCAAGATAGTGAACTTGTATTCCGTATTCAAAGTTCTATGAGGCAGGAATAAAAAAAAAAACGTTAAAAAAATATGTAATTCTGCGTGATATGGAATACTACATAAGCTGAGCTAGGCCCATGAATTCGCCTCCACATTTTCCAGAGATCGTGCCGTTTTAATTTTCTTCCTTAGGGCTATGAGAAGGACTGGGTATAATTTATGTGTGTATCTAACAAAACACAAGCCGCAAGCGGGCTTATAAAAAAAAAGCTGAAATTAAATAAAAATAAACAATTACTGTGAAAAAGAACTTGGCTACTACATTCATCAGAAAGTGACTTTCTGACTTTCATCAGAAAGTCAGAAAGAAATTGCGCCCTGTGCTGCAAACATTAATGGACACATACCCATATGGATGTACCTCCTAACGTTTTTAGTATTCTTTTAACAATTACTTTTGAAAAAATTAACTTGTCAACTTGTTTTCCATTAGCCATGCCGGAAAAATCCATGCTCAGGTCAATCAGATTCACACATTTTATGTCCTGAATGGTCATCTTCCCCACACATTGATCAAAAAAGGAGCCATCCTAGAATCAAAATCTTCTGAAATACTTTTTTTTGTAATATATGGGCCCTAAAATTCTCTCTTGGTGGAATAATCAGTCTTGATCTTTCATTAGTTCCCCCTAGTAAGAAACTACTGTATTCTTAACCTAGAATTTTAAGTATATAGAGGAGTGGGTTCTCTTTCGAATTTTTTGTTTTCAAATGATTGTCATCGACATTGTACGTGTAAATTGTGTGTAATTATAATCTGCTAAGCGATTACCAAATGGTGTCTCTGCAATGAAACACTTTAAGCAGTTTTGATTCATCATGTTAGAACCGTATAACCTTTCCTGACTTTCTTGTTGGCAGAAATTGATATTTTAAGTTGAACGAACTGAAGTACTATGGTAAATTTTATTGAACTTAAACTGAGCACTTTCTCTAACGGGTAAGAAAAAGAACAAACCAGTCCTTTTGCTTGTTAAAGAAAGAACAGGTTTAATAGTCAGTAAAATCATTATTACCCTGGGCTTGTAAAGGTTAATAACACGATATCACCACTGTCTATTCACGCGAATGATTTTTTCCAGTTAGCAACTTTCCCCCCTGGCAGTTGAATGTTTTGATTAATCGCTTCAGCCAGAACTAATCTCAAAATTTTCTTTTTTTTGGTTTCTTCTTTGTTTGGAAGTGATATTTCAAATTATCGCTTCTTAGTTATTGAGATCTTAACTTAATATATAGATCTTAGATCTTAACTTTGAGATCCTAGTATAGTCTTATTCCCTCCCTCCACAATTTCCTCTTAAATGAGCTCTTAAACAGCTCTCTATGACGTTCCAGTGCCCCGCTAGCAGTGAAGAAGGAGAAAAAAAGAAGACACATCAGTGCTACCCATGCAAAAAGGGATTTTTCTTTTTGTTCAAGCCGGGGGGGGGGGCTGTAACTTTCCTGTATTAGGTTTTTGGCACTGGCAATTCCAGCGGTGTGCTTTTTTGTTCTGATTTGACCCCATTTTTGAGGGGTTTCAGGTTAATTTTCAAAATTAATGAATTAGTTTTTAAAATAACATTTTACTATTAAGACAATTGAGATAGTAGTTGCCATTCCTGAATCAGCTACAACTTGCATCTTTTTAAACCATTTTTTTTTTTAAAGTAATTTTTATTTTTTTGCTATGGACCGTGGCTCGTTTTTTACTGGGTTGCAGCTATCGCAGTAATCGTGATAATATTGTTGTTTCTTTTTTTTTTACCTCCACGTAAACCCAAAATCCTTCAGTCGATAGTAAATTTGTCGCTCATGTTGAATTTCTTTATCTTTTAGTACAGACTTGTCCCAAGTTCACCAGTGAGCCTATTGCCTTATTAATTTACATCACCTGTTCATGAAATTCTGCAATTCTTTAGTACTTAAAGAATTCCTTTGATTTGAGTACTAGTTTCGTATATAGTTTTGTTGGTGGGCACTGGCCTCCTTTCACTCTGGACTTTCTAAAATATTTTACATCTATATTAAATTGTGTTAAGTTTATAAAATAAATATTAATTTGACGAACATCGCTTGCGATACAGTTTTACTACTACTTCAGCTATTGCTACTACTGAAGCTACGGGAATTAAGGTGAAGCTTTCAGGGAATTTTAGGGAAATGTTGAACCAAATCAATACTCACTATGAACTTGTGGATTGTCTAAAGATGGTACCTACAATATCTCAGGAACGACATAGATTTATTAAGTTGAAACTTTGAGGGTGTCCAGAGGAGGATTTTGAACTAACCATAAGGCACTATGTGTATACTACTACGATTACTGCAACTAGTAAGGCTAATGATATTAAGGGGAAACTTTCAGAGAATTTTTAGGGAAAGCTTCAACTAAATCAAAACAAACTATGTGCATGCAGGTTTTCATAAGGACATAGAAGCAATATCTTAGGAACGGCTTAGAGTGTTAAGTTGAAACTTTTAGGGCATGTTGAGGTGTATATTTGTACTAGCCTATAGGTGCTACATGTATGTTACCACTATGCTACGACTACTGCTTCTACTGAGGCTAAAGGGTATTAAGGTGTAACTTTCGGGGAATATTTAGGGGGATGTTGAACTAAATCAAAACACATTGTGTATTCAGGTTGCCAAAAGGATATATAAGCAATTTCTCAGGAACGGCTCAGAGTATTGAGTTGAAATTTTCAGAGCGTGTTGCGAGGAATGTTGAACTAACCAAAAAGTCTTTGTGCATACTTCTACTTCTGCTGACAATTCTGCTACTATTGCTGCGACTACTACTACTGAGGCTAAGGGCAGGGAGGTGAAACTTTCAGGGAATGTTTAAGAGGAAGTTGAGCTAATCAAAACACACTGTTTATGTCAACAGAGCATATCAGCAATCTCCCAGGAATTTTCCTGGGTATTAAGTTGAAACTTTCCGGGCATGTTAAGGGGGATGTTGAAGAAGGCATAATTTGCATACTACTACGACTATTACTACTAAAACTACCACTTCGACGACTACTACTAGTACTACTAAAGCTAAGATATCACGGTGAAACTTTCAGGGAATGTTGAAGAGGATAGTGAACTAAATTAAAACAGGCTATGTGGATGCTTGAACGCTTGAACGAACCAAGCGTACTATATGCATACTACTACATTCAGTGTTACTACTAATACTACTACTAAGGCTAAGGGTATTGAAGTAATTTTTTTCGGGAAATGTTAAGGGGCATGTTGAACTGATTGAAAATACACTATGTACTTAGTACTACTACTAGTAGTAGTACTACTGCTGTTAGTACTAATATTACTAAGGCTAATGGCACAATGTGAATACTACTACTGCTTACTGCTTATACTACTACTGCTATCGCTAATGCTATTCCTATTGCTCCAACTATTACTTCTGCTACTATGCTTACTAGCTAATGGTGTTAGTTAACTACTACTACTACTACTAACAACTCATCGCAGCACCAAGCCACCTGAGGCCAACACAGCTACGCACGCTCCTCCTCCACCCCAATCTATTCAAAGCCTCCCTTTTTACACCCGCCCACGAAGTTCCCATTTCCTTTAAATCTTTCTTTATGACGTCCTCCCACCCCAGACGGGGACGACCTGCTTTCCGTTTAGCCCTAGATGGTTGGCCGAAAAGAACAATCTTCGGCAATCTGTCATCCTTCATCCGCATAACATGCCCTAACCACCTCAACCTTTCTTTCATTATAGACCTAGAAAGCGGTATTGAACCACATTTTTCGTATAGCCTATTGTTTGAAATACGGTCAGTCAGCCGGGTACCCAGAACAATCCTTAAGCAATTTCTCTGGAAAACATCTAGCAAATCTTCATCCGCTTTTCGTTGCGTCCATGCTTTAGAGCCATATTTGACCACTGTCATCACTGTAGCTTCTAATATTCTAATCTTGGTTTGCAGACTTATCTCCCTATTCTTCCAGACTTTTTTTTAACTGTGAAAAACACCCTGAGCCTTGGCTATTCTATTTTTAACATCTTCACTGCTCCCACCATCTTTACTAATAATACTACCAAGGTAAGTGAAGCTGCCCACCTGATCAATCTTTTCATTACCCAACGTCACCTTTTCATCTTCACTTATTCCTAGCCTTAGTGACTTAGTCTTCCTAACATTAATTTTCAAACCAATACTAGCACCCTGAACTCGCAAAACCTCTAAAACTTCATTCATTTTGCTCACACTTTCATCTAGGATGTTTAAATCATCAGCATAATCCAAGTCCAGGAGACTTTTTCCTCGCCATTTGATTCCGTGGTCTCCCATTGCCTTTCCTGTGCTCCTTAAAACAAAGTCCATCAAAATAATCCATATAAAGGGGGATAGAACACAACCCTGCTTAACTCCTGATTTAATACAAAACCAGCTGCTAACCTCATTTCCTACCTTAACCGCAGCAGTGTTATTCTCGTACATAGCACTAATCACTTTAATGTATTTGTCTGGTATACCATACAAGGATAAAACCTTTACTAAAGCTCCTCTATCAACAGAATCGAACGCTTGCTCATAATCTATAAAACTGAGGACCAAAGGTGTTTGAAAACTTAGGCACTTCTCAATTATTAGCCTAAGAGTGAAAATTTGGTCAACACATCCTCTACCTTTTCTAAAACCGCACTGCTCTTCTCTTAAAACTTTGTCTACGGCATCTCTCAGTCTAAAAAGTATCATATTACTAAGCAATTTGCTACCTACAGAGACCATCTTTACTTTTAACATCAATAACAGCACTCCTATATACCCTAGTATCTTGTATTGATCCTGCCAGTCTTCGGTTTACTATAACATAATCAATAAGGTTTGCTGTCTTACCATCACGTGAATACCATGTTAGCTTATGAGCCATTTTATGACCAAACACCGTATTGGTTATAACTAGATTGTTATACCTACAAAATTGCAAAAGTCTGTATCCATTGCTGTTTTCTTTTCCTACACCAAATTTACCTAAGCTGGGATACCATCTATCCTTATTTCTACCAACCTGGGCGTTAAAATCTCCCAGTAATAACATCATATTTCTACCTGGGACCTTGTCTATTTGCTCCTGTAACTGTAAGTAAAATTCATCTGAGTCACTAGTATCTCCATCAGTCGGTTTCTACAGGGGCGTATATAAACTTTAAGAGAACTGTAAGGGTGATGTTTAACTGAATCGAAACACACTATATTCATGTGGGCTATCAAAGGGGTGTATAGGCAATATCCCAGCAACCGCTTAGGGCATTAAGCTGAAACTCCCAGAGCTATAAATATTGCTACCACTTCTGCTGCTACTTCTACTACTAATACTGCTACTATTGAACTAAATTAAGATAGCTTAAATTCTTCCAGGTTGTTATAGCATTCAGGCGGGATGTCTTAGGGGTAGAATATGGTATAAAGTAGAAACTTTAAGGGAAAATTCATGTTGCTTTAAGACTAAATCAAAAGGCACTATATGTTTGCCGGTTATCAGTAAGATGTCTCAGCAATATTTCAAAAACGACTGAAGACTGTTAAGTTGAAACTTTTAGGACTACTACTACTTCTGCTCTTACAGTGGAAATAAATCATAAGAGTTGTAAGTGCGTCCCGGATGTCAAACATAGGTACTAAGTTTTAGGAAGGGCATTAATTTTATTTTTCAGGGAAACTTGAACCAAATCAAAGGATAATATATGTGTTCAGATTTTCAAAAGGGCGTATATTATTGAAAAATTTTGAAAAATTTTTTACAACATTATTTAGTGAGCTAAAATATGGATTATTATGGAAATAAAATGAAAAGAGTTTAAATATTATTTTCATTACCAATGAGAAAGACTATGTCAATAAAAAATGAACAGAAATTAATTTAAAAAACTTCTTTCAAGAAAGAAGTTTTTAATAGAATAGTAAAGAACTGACGCCCCCCATGCTTTCTAAATTCCAGACCATAATTTGAATTTTATTGAATATATATATATATATTATATATATATATATATATATATATATATATATATATATATATATATATATATATATATATATATATATATATATATATATATATATATATATATATATATATATATATATATATATATATATATATATATATATATATATATATATATATATATATATATATATATATATATATATATATATATATATATATGCCGTCTAATATATATGCTGTATATTAGAATATATATATATTAAACTGACAATTTATTTATTTTTCAGTAATCTTTTTTAGTTTTTTTTTTTTAATTTCATAAGAAATAGAAACATTCAGCCCGAAATAAGGATTATTTTCAGTAAAGTGCACATTCATTATGTTCTGGTCTTTAAAAAGTATGGAGGGCGTCAGCCCTGCTTATCTTAGTTTCTGCTCGTTTTTGGTTTGACTCGGTTGTTTATTACAATTTCTTTTCTTTCTGGTTGCATTTATGCATTGATAGGGATTTGTGGTAGTTTTACAATTTGATTTTATTTCTGCTCATTTTTGGTTTAATGTAGCTCATTACTTTTCTTTGAAAAACGTTTTTTATGGAAAACTTTTAAACTAAAAAGATAAATTAAATTAGCGCGATGTTGGAAGTTAAAAGAAAAGGAATTTGCCCTGAGCCATACACTTTTCACATTAAGGTTTAACTCGTGTATTATGGAGAGTATTATCAATATCTTAATCATGTCGAGACTATAGTATTAAGAGCTTTTACGTCACTCTTTACTTTCATATGGCAGAGCTTTTGTTTTAGCTAATTGAAATGAGATCTTACGATTTTTCGCTGTTTTTCCTCTCGGAGACGTGAGCTTGAACACGTAAATATTTTTCTTGGAAAAGGAAAATTTCCAGACGCGATACAAATAAGGTTTTCCATTGTGATTTATTGGAGTAAATAATTATAGATGTTTTAACATAGATATAAGGCAAAAGCTGGATTTTGCTCATTAGCAATTTTTGGCAGGTGCAACTGTAATCAGGTCCATATTTTTCGTCTAGAGTTCGCATAGAAATGCAAATTCAGAGGCAAAGAATGAAAGTAAAGAAAAAAAAGAACAATAAAGTATGTGTAAAAAGCAGAGGTGCACTGAGATTCGAATCTTGGGGAAATTTGTGTATCGGTTAGTTCATCCTGGAGAAATTACGGTAAATGTAAATTTCTAGGCCAAACTAACAAAAATCGGGATGTGGCAGATCCGTTGCAGAATTTAACAGATGGTGGAGTGAACTTCCCCCTTGCGTGCGCGCATGTTGAAAGCG
>CM051265.1:40469183-40509183 GCA_027921565.1 Artemia sinica
GATTGGATTAATGAGATTGTTCGTTATAAAGTTGTAATTAGTTTAAAACTGTGTCTAGTTTATCCAAGTGATAGGGGTGTACATATCTTCTCTGGGAATGGCGAGGACTTCAAAATGAACAATGGTATCCCTTGTAAAAAGTTACATTTAATGAATCTACAAGGAAGGCGAAGAAAATTGTGTCTAGATTTTATTACAAGAGTATTTTCTTAGAAATTTATGAGTATTAGTCGTTGAAATAAAAATATCTAACCGTTGCGGCAAAAACAAGCAATTTGTAAAAAAAAAAATCAAAGAAAAATTAAGGGAAACTTTTGATTAGTTTGAAAACTTGATAAGTCAAATCAATTAAATCACTTTTTACCTCTTGTTTTATATTTTGGCACCAAATAAATTGATTTCTGCTTCTGTTTGACATTCCCCACTGTATAGAGAAGAAAATTTCAGTTGGTGATGCTTTACTAGGTCTATATTTATTAAAAGACCGTTTTCCTTCTGGCACCTAGAACTTATCACTTATCAGATAATGGGAAGCTTATTTAGTGCTCAAAAATGCAACTCATTGCAGACGACCTGAGAATATAGCAAAAATGAAGTAATTTTAAGCTGATTTAGATTTTGGTGACCATAAATCCCCTTATTGCTGATAGTTTTTCTACACTAAATTCCACAAATTAACAAAGATTGACAAACAGAGACAGTATAAAAAGGCTCCCACTCAACTCTCCACTCACGCAGCTTCTCATAACACAATGCCCAGTGCTCAGAATTAAAAATTATTTCCAATTTGTTTCGAAATCAACAATCTTGTTTTTCGAGTCGCTGGTTACTATATCTGTTATTATGGCAATATGATTGTCCTAAACAAAGCACAGCAAGTATATATTTTGTCAATGCTGTTTTAATTTCTTAAATGGGATATTTGAGGATTTCTGAAGTCACTAATGCCAGTTATAAGGCTGAAAATTACGATTTAGGCCTCGTAAAACAAAACACAGCTTACAGCATTATCCGTGTTCTTGAAATTACATCCGATTTTCGCTACAGTTTGTGTTGAAGGACTTCTGAACTTGTTGATTTCAGACATCAGGCTAGTATTTGAAAATAAAACAAAACGCATTTTGTACATATTTCACTAATGAACCTTAATTTCTACTGAATTTATTTTTATTGGAAATCTTGTGAAGCATGCAAAGTACGTACTGTATTTTGCTTTTTGATATTAATTGCAATATAAGCCAAGTATTAATAATTAGCAGTACAACATGTAATACCATTTCAGATGGACATCAAATAGCATCTGTGATACTGCTACTTACTTTGTTTTGGTTCTAGGCTGTTATATTTCAAGATAAATTTTTAAAACAGAAAATTCTTTTAATAATATCCATCTAATCCAGTTAAAGAGCATCTCCGTTGTGCCATTTTTTACGAGGACTTAAGCTTTGAAGGATCTACCTTTATCTTTATCGGTTAGAGGGCTTATCAACGGCGTAAAAGTTAGAAATTCTATCAGAAATAACTTTTTCTGGTAAAGACTTTTTACTTTTTGGTCGCTGAATGCATTTGGATATGTAGCTTTTTGTCTGTTGCCTATTAAAATACCACTCCTTCGTGTTTTGTAACACTTCGCCTATAACTTTTGTCTTTTGTTGTTGTTATTCATACTTTTACATTTTTATTTTCACTTTCACTAAAGCTTTAATATTGTGAAGCTTGCTTTATCTTTTGAAAAAATATAGTTTATGTACTGTTTATATTGATTATATATACATTATATACATTAAGACACTTACTGCAATAAGATTCGATAAGTATTTTGCATCAAACCTTCAATGTTTAATTTTTCGTTTTTCGTTATTGAATTGACGTTGTTTTATATTAATACAAGAAGTAAGGAAGCCCCTACGCCTTGTTAGCTTCTATTGCAAATATCTAGTCAACAGTTACTAAGCCGTCATTGTTTTTCAGTCCTGGATAAACTGGTTTAAGATTAATCACTTGCAGATTTAAGTTGTCTTTTATTTGTACCTTAAGGATATTTTAATGCTCTTTTTCATAACATTAGATGGCACTGACGGTAATTTTTTCACAGAAAATCTGGTATATATTATCTTCAGGTATTAGGCCCTGCGTCTAATATGCAGGAGATCGAGAGTCTGAGTTACAATGCAGGAAAATTTCTAATAAAATTTTTGATTACTCCTTGATTGATGTTGGAACCTTTTATATTAATTGCTGTATTCTAGAATTATAATCAAGAGTATGTGAAATTGTATTTATTTGCTAGATCCCTAGATGGTAAAGAGTATTTCCACTTCAGACAATTCATGGATTTAATAATTTTTTTTTTTTACTTTTGTTGGTTTGTGCTTTGGTATCTGAAGTTTTTTTTTTTCTGTCCTTTAAGTCTTTTACATCGTTTGGTTGTCTCAAATTTTGTCTTCACTCTTGCTTACAGATAGAAAAATTGTTGAGGCGTCGTTGAAATAGTTCTCAGTAGAATTTAAACAATTTTATGTTTTCACAGGTGGATGTATATAAGTGTCTGGGGTAAAGAGCCTCATATTGAAAGAGCTGCTCTTGATGGCAGCTTAAGAAGTAGTATATTAACCAGGATTGGGCGAGTCAATGGACTAGCTATAGATTTTGTTGACCGAAAGCTCTTCTGGGCTGATTTGGATGATAAGAAAATTGAATCTTCCGACTTGACTGGTCAAAATCGAAGAGTAGTTGTTAGCAGCGAAGTACCTCATCCTTATGGACTGGCACAATACGAAGTAAGTATCTTTTGAAAAATCTTTTCGATATGTAATTCTCTCTTATTTTAAAAATATTTGTGTCTGATATTTAAATAAACTATTCAGGTTGTTTGAGCACAAATTTGGATTTCTATGTTATATACTATTGTTGGCCAAATGAAAGGGTTTCTTTGGTGAATGAGCTATCTTTGGTGAAGATAGTGCCAGTAGCAACGAAAGTAGTAAGAGCTGCAATTATAGTGGCAACAATAGGGACTGTTAAACTGTTGTTAATAATCTTGTACTAATTTGAATTTAGTTTGTCGTTTCAAAGCAAAGCAGTATTGAAGTTCAAAATCTTGTGTGTGGGATCAATTGAAATGAATTATCTAACATTATCCAAGCATTATCTAACAGTAGACACGTGAGCATAAATTTTCCTTGGGTGGAGGGGAGTTCGCCAAAATAGTGAAAATGGTTGAATAGCTGTGCATTACTTGAAATTATAAAACACGCAAAAATTATGGGACTTTTAAAGCAGATATGGGAAGGGGTGGTACCTGTAATTTTAGCTACTCTTTGATTGCTTATCGAATTGGTATTTTGTCAAAATGAATGTTTGTATTGTTAATTTGGTTACATCCTTTCAGGCTTCTAGCATTTCGTTTCTTTTTCTTTTCTTTCCATATTCCGATTTCCCTTTTTATGTTCAGAAGCAAATATGATAGGGTCCAGTGTTTAAATTTGTTGGTTTTTGCATCAGAGCGATTGAATGACTTGTTAATTCACAGGATATCTGCTTAAGATAGAGAACTAATACTGAAAAATGGCAAATACATTTTGTGAACAAATTCTAAAAAAAAAGCTAAAAAGTTAGTTTGACTCAATCTGTTCTGAAGCAGTTTTATGAACATTCTCTATTCTTAAGCACATAAGGAAATAAAGCATCGTGTAATTTCTTATAACAAAATACCTGCTACGACTATATTTTCTTGCGTGTGGACCATAGGTGGAAGATTGTTAGTGGAACCCTAAAGTGCCTGAAACATTGTTTCAATAACAAACATAGGTGGTGCACGTATGTATGACCCCCGGGGGGGGGGGGTCATAAGACGGTATTTCCAGCGAAGGAGGAGGGTGGGTTGAACATATGAAAAAGGCATGTTTTGAAACTAAAATGTATGTAACTCCAGTTTTGGAGTGTCTAACACTCTACTTGACACGCAGTGTGGTGCGGGGTAAAAACGTTCGTATGCACACATATGAAGAGAAACTAACGTTCTAATTGACGACTGTACCTAACAAAAGCGTCGTGCGAACTAACAAAATGAACATACTGTATATTGCAGTTCGCATTGCTTTCGAAAACCACGTATTGTTTTCGAACTATTCACCTGATTATCAACCTGAACCTGGTTTGATTTATCCCATAAGGATTGTTTGGTGAAGAAGTGACAAAAAAATCCAATAATGTGTTTGATCCTAGTCTTTTCTATATTTCTGGTTCTTCGGACCAAGTTCGGGGGGGGGGGGGGGTTTTATCCCTTGTTTTTCTGTGTGTAAAAATTATATCGTTAATTTATTCACGTACTAGCGTACGCACCATGAAAGCGGCCCCACTAACAGTTTGCTTGTGGCCTGACAAGGCTGGTTACCGTAATGGCTATTTAATTTTTGACAGTGCTAGTTTCATATTAAAAAAATATATACACGTAAATGAATCAAATATCACAATTTCAATACATTTCCATATCGATTTGGTACTGGCATGACTCTTCATTTATACATACGACTCTTCGGAGTTATGTTGCAGAATTTATCCAGCATGGTGCATGCTTTCGTTAGTGTATGCCCAAAAGGTGCCCGGGATATATCCATCCACATCAATATAAACATTGTAATTTGATGTTTTTTGCAGTCAAATCTTTGAAAGGGTTTTTCTAATTGCCAGACGGAATTACCGTTTTTTTTAAGGAGTCTAAAATAATGAATTTAGAATATACGCGATGATCAATGGATTGAACCCCCTTGATTTTCCAATTAGAATTGCTAGGCTTTTCAGCAAACATATCTTAAACTGCAAATTAAATATCATATAGTGTTGATGTCTGTCAAGATTCGATGACAAGGGGGAACCAAAGCGAAACAGGGGTTGTTTTCGTTTATCTTGGCTAGGAGGAATGAGGGCTAATTGGCGTTTTCACTATTCGGTTTTCAGGATTTTCCCGAAAGGAAATTGAATTCTCTGAATATTAAAACCCTTCTTGAAATTCTGCCGAACACTTTTCGGGAGTAGCCACAAAAATTGTGGCTCTTAGCGCTATTTACAAACAGCTATAGATTTCCGCAGCAAGCTGACAACAATGGCTTACCTTTGTTTGTCTCGTGTTCATTCATGGAATGTGTGGTACTTTTTTGTTCGTTTTGTAGAGCCTCACACTTGATGCTGGTGGATGTAAACGCTAGATGCTATGTGTCGTCGCCATTGTGACAGTAGAAACTATTATATTTAAAAAGATCATTGAGGAATCGAATAGTCTTGTTTTTCTATCCGATTTGTGTACTTTACAATAAATTAGCCCCTGTCTTTTCTAACTCATAAAATGCTCAAACTAGATTGATAGCTAGTTATGCATCTTTTGAAACTAAAACGAAAAGGTTGAATGATGTATATTTGTGTTTATACTTGAAAAAACCTCTTTCGCAGAGGGTTTTTTTCTCGTGATCTGCGACCTATAGATCTGAAGTAGTAAGAGACGCAAAATCGAAATTCTTCCTGGATATGGGAATCGTGAAACGGGACAAAGAGTTCCAGTGAAGTTTCTAAAATTCCTAGTAGTTTTTCATAATTTTTGTTTTCTCTTGCTATTCATGCTGTCAAAACAAAACTATCCTTGCAGAGAAAGTAAAGTTTTTCAGAACAATTTCATGTCGTGCTCCTGCAGAACATTAAATTATCTCTCTAAGAACTGGAGAGCAGAATGCCGTATCTCTTCCAGGTTTCTTGAAAATAATTCTGGAAAAATTGGTCTACAATACTAAATTCCGATTTATAATGTTTTTTCTGAAATTCCTTACTTGATGTTACTTGTATTTTAATCCAGTAATAGCTATGAAAAGTACACAAGATAACGCGAACTTTCTTATAAAAAATCGCCTCGTCCGATTAGAAATAATTTCCAATATTGTCATGTCGCATCAGTTTTTTTTTTTTAATATCCTAGAGATAACTCTTTTTTTCTAGACAACGTATTTTTTTTTTTTTTTCAAACGTGGATAGCTAGATGTTGATCTTCTAAGAACTGGAGCTTAGACATTAGTTTTCTGGAAACAAAATTACTTCTGTGAATTTTTCTTTTTTAAAGTTTTGTTTCTGCGAATTCCCTACATTTTGTCTAAGTAAAATGCTGTAGCCTCGGAGCTTAGCTTTTTAGAAATCAAATAAGTTTGAATACTGATAGAATTTTGTATCATCTCTTAATAAAATTTCTATATCTCTCATTAATTTTTGGGAAATAATACCGGAAATCCTGATTTCGAAACAGAAGTTCTGATTTTTTTTCTGAAATTTTCGATTTTGATGTTTATTATACTTTAGGCATTGAAGGCTATGAAAGGTGAGCAAGAAGACATGCACTCTTCTATCACCGAAAATGAACAGTATATGAGAAATAAAAGTTTAAAATGAGCCGTTTCACATATGCTCAGTAACCGCAGTAGATAGTACACAGTTTTTTATACAGGTTTAAAAAAAGTGCAAGCACAGAGATTGGCGATTACTTGGTACACATATAACTTATTTCAGAAGTCCTCTAATTACATGTTGACCTTACAAACAATAACTTACAACAATTGTAACGAATCTGAAAACGGGATATGGGAGCACATTTATTTATTGCCCGTTGGATATAGGTGCATATGTTGCTCTGCAGCTTTGACCCATAGGTCACAGTTGCTGCAACACTCCATGGGGCCTTGGTACTGGAGGTCTAGTTTCAGTTCTGTCTCGATACCGAAATTGACGAAATTTTCGAGTATTTTGCATAGTAGCTGATGCTGAAACTCGGTTGTCAAATAAGCTGTATATTCTTTAAAGTTCGTAGGAAAAAGATCAGTAGTTATTTTAATCTCTGATGCTTGAAAAATGCGATTTGGAATTCCTGGCTCTTGGTCAATATTCAATGTGTCAATATTCGTGATGTTTTTCCACGGTCTTGCGTAACTCTAACGCTCACATCTGAAGCATTATGTTTTTGCAAGTTTTATATCTTCTGAAATTTATATGAAAGTATTGAATTGTAACTTTTATGTTGAATACCCAAAAAATATGATTTGAAATATTTAACTCTGGTTTACCATGCGTCTTTGTGTAGAAATATAATCTCATACTCTCTTAAGCTCAAACCTGAATGTTTAGCAAGTTGTATATTTTCAGAAATGAATATGAAAAAGTTGAATATCAACTGATAACTAATCGGTTTATTAAAAATAGATAAACTGCTTGATGTTTCTGTCGTAACGAAATTTGTCAAAATGACTTTTCTGCAATGAAGCAGAGCCACTTATGTACAAATCCCGAAGATTGGCAGCTTGCACGTAATTTTTGGTCATCACGAGCTTTAATTCCTATGGTTCGGGGGGAAGGGGTTTCCCAACCCCCCTCAGTATAAGTCTTCTCAATCTTCCAATAAAAGCAGAAAATAGAAGGGAAATAGCAAGTTTAGCACCAATTCCCAAACTTCTCGACTTCATTGCACAATATTACCTTTAAGATAACCTTTTGCTTAAGTGGGGTTCAAGTGGCAAGCGTTAAATAAAAACATATTATTTCTGGTATAAGTTTTTATAGCGCTATGTTCGTACCACACCTAGCCAGAATTTTTAACTATATTGCTGGAAATACCCGGGCTGATTTGTAGCGTTTTGTGCGAACTAACTAAGGACTGTTAGGATGTTTTATCTGGAAGGTTTTGTTTTGGACATTGAGTAAAATAGTGGGAATGAATTATATCTCCCCAACCAAAAAGTGCTTGCAACGCTCCAAGCGAAAATGTTTCTGTTAAGGTGCCACCTCACGATGAAGAAAACGGCCGAAAGTTATGACACAATTTCCTATGAGACAACCTTGCAAGCCCTTTGCATCACTTTGCCGACGACACCAACACATACGTGGCCTTCCCAGAAAAACGAATACCCAGGCCTTTCCACCCCTACAGATGAATCTTTTGGAGATAGAAAAGTGGTCTGACGCATGAATGACCAATTACAATGCATCAAAGAAAAAGGAGGTCTTAAATTCACGATCGGAAGTACCGCGCACACTCCCCAATTTCATCATCACGAATGAAGCTATAAAGAAAGTCGACGACTTTTTGTCTCCTGTGACTCCACTTCTCCACAGATCTTTCTCAGAAAAGTCACCTTGATCTGGTGAGAACCTCCTGTGCAAGAAAGCCAGGGATCACTCCTTACTGTAAAAGCCTTCTATCGTCCGGCTCGATCATCCTGCTTCACAAGTCTTGATTCAGACCCATCGATAAATACGGAGCTTTTGTTTTTCGACAAAGTTCCGTTTCGTTTACTTGAAAATTCACAGCCTTTCCCCGAAGTTTAAAACCGAAAGGGAAACACACCTGGCAATGTCCATTCAGTTGGTCTTTGCTAAAGTACTCTTATGGTAGTGTAGAAGTGTCAATGGCTGATTACAAGGCTTAAAATTACCTCTTTTTTTGCATGACAAAGTATCAGCAGACGTTTAGGAAATGCTAAAAAACTATCCAAGGATGAATCGTGGACCAGCCAAAACCACAAAAATATATAAAGAACTGAAAAAATCGATTTTTAAGCGATTGCAAAGCCAAGAGCTGCGTTTTCGGCTCGGCAATTAGTCTGCAGAAGCAGGACACTAAATTTTAGTTAGCAATTGCAGGCTAAGGTAACTTCTGATATGTTGCTGATGGTAAAAGCTACGAAGTTGCGCGAAAAAAAAAAAAATGAGACAACACAATTATTATATAAGATTGGTGCTAGTGCGTAATAAACGGCTAAAACAAAAAAGAAATGAGATAGCATACGAATTGATGTAACGTAGTTAGTAGGACTCTTCGTAACGAATTGGCGTATGCCCCAGGCCAATGGCCTGGCATGTGACAAACCCGACCTTGCCAACAATCATTAATAAGACATGTTAGAAGAAAAAAGAGTTTATAGATTTTTTTTATACAGAAACATATTTATTGGGCGGATTGGACATCGAGATCAATCGAAAGAGCATCGAAGGTTTTTGGTGAAAATCGGACTCGTCTTCAGACACAAGTTGATTATGTTACTGATGTTTTAATATATCACAATTCACGACAAAGTGGCTGGAACCCTTGTGCTGTTCTTAACGGTGGCTGTTCCGATCTATGCCTAGCTCTACCAAACGGAGAGAAGCATAGAAATAATGGGTCAATGGAGAGACAAGCATTTAACTATCATTGCGAGTGTCCTACACATTTCAATCTGAAACCAGATAACAAAACGTGCTTAGGTATGATTTTAATTTTCTTTTTTTGCTTTGAATTATTTGTTATAGTTTGGCTATTGTTGTAACCTTATTCTTAGGACACATTTCTTCCTTTTTTTGTAGGTTTAGTATATTTCAAACGGGTATTAAGTCTATCTCAAACAGGCAATCATAATTAGAACTACCAAAAAAAGACTAAAAAAGACTTTAATTTGCTCTCTATGCTAGTTAGTAAAAGAATGGATTTCTTATGTAAATTAGAACCATTAAGTTTGTTCGTTTAGTTTTGTTGACTACCTAAAAACAAAACCCAGCTAGAAACTGCTGAAAGTGTTTTTTAGACTCTGAATGACAGCTTGAAAAATATTATAGTTTGAATCACTGTTGAATAAATGTTAGTTTTGCATAAGATTATCATAGAGATTTTCCTAGAGGATTGGAGGCATCTTTAGAAATATATGTTCTCCGTCCACCAAAATAAAAACAACAGTTTATATTTTTCTTTATTTAGTATCGTTGCAGCTGTTTTTTTTTTCTGGTTATGAATGAATTTGTTTTGAATGAAAATGTGAATTGTTTTTAGTGAAGGCCTGCTCTACTTGGCAGTTGCTCTACTGCCTACTACTAGAGCTTGGTACGGCAATTATAACTTGGTAAGTATAGCTATACTACTAGTATAGCTTGAAAGTTATACCAGGTTTTTTTTATGGGGGGGAGGGTACAAAAAAGTTTAAAAAAACACATCAAAAAATTTTATGTTCATTTGTGTTACGTTTTACGAGTCGGACAAACATTTCGGGGGGAGGGGTCAAAACTCCACGGCAACAGAAAAAGGGATAGTTAGCAATTTTCTCTTGCTTTCATGAAAAAAATATGCTGGTCAGACTCTGTCTTAAATGCAAGAAAGAGCTTTCAGAAATAATTTAAAAAAAAAAAAAAAAAAAAAAAAAAAAAAAAAAAAAAAAAAAAAAAAAATGTCAGCGTAAATAGTTGAAGCTTTGAATATAGCCCCAAAAGCATTTGAACTCTCGTCTTCTTAAAGACCAAAACCCCATTGCTCATACCGAGGCCGCTGTCACCACCTCTTAGAAAATTCTTCACTGATCCAAACTCCCAAAAACAAGTTCTAAATGGCATATCTGTGCCTTGACATTCTTTTATTCTGAATAAAGCATGTCCAGGTCTAATCAGAATCGGGATTCGCACCCTATTCCTCCAGAAGCTAACTCCTTCATATATGTAATCTTGTACGCCTTACACATTATGAAATGCGTTGTGGATCGCATTCTAGCATTCTCACCCCTTGACATTCAATTCATCGTCGCATTACAGTATACCAATAATCCCAGCATATTACCATTTGATGGAAGAACTGTTTTTCGTATATTTCAGCCACCTTTTTTTTTAGTGCCTTTTTTAGATACCTAAGTAAAGATGGGTGTATTTTAGCTGTTATGGCTCAGTGAAAAATAACGTAAATGCAGTTACGGCTTTGACTGTTAAAAATTTTCTTCTCAAATATGGTTTTTTGAAAACCCTTTTTATTTAGTTTATTTTCCAGAAGGCAAGAAAATGAATGAATAAAACAGTATTTTAGTTATATTCAGGTAAAGCATCGTTGGAGTTATCTGGCGTTACTAATAATATGTTTTAAAGCTTCCATTTTTACAAATTTCTCGCTCAAGTGGGAAAAACTTACTAAAAAAGAGTGTCATGAAAATCACGTCATGAAGGAATACTGCCAATAAACATCAAATTGATTTTCGAGTGGAGAAAAGGGATGCATTAGCTTATTTTACTAGATATTCTAAGAAAAAGAGAATCTTCGCTGGCGCCAAGTTAGATAAGCGAGATGTTTGTTTTCTTTTAAATTCTTATGTAACAAATTGGGTTAATTGTTATCAATCATTCAACGAGCTGTGTCTGTCAAATATGATTAGACAGCGATTTTTTTATCATTAAAAATAAATATTTCCGTGTCACATGTAGTATTTTTGTCTTTTTGAATTAGGTAATCGTATTCTATTGAAAAATCATAATAAATAATAGTAAACAAACATATCTTATTCATGTTAATAATCTAAGGCACGAAAGTAAAAAAAAAACTGAAATAAATCAAACACAGTATTGAAAAAAGAACAAGACAAGAGTGTTTTCTCTTGTTCTCCTTCTTGTTGGGACAATATTTGCGGGCGCCCACCTGTCCAGAGTCTCGGGCAAGTGACCTAAAAATTTTTTAAATTTGTGAAAAATTTCAAATTTTATTCAGAATATGGGGCTAAGCCTAGGCAACGAATAGGTACTATTTAAAAGATAAAAATGGCTTTAAACGATTGTTTGCCTGTTATTTCAAGCAAATTTATGGTCCTATGTCAATTCTAAATTCTTGGTCAACCTTCTTAAGACCATAGGCGGGTGTATCTTGTTTGCCTCTCATTACAGGCAATCTAACGGTCTTATGTCAATTTTAAATTCTTGGTCAGCATGCCTGAGACTCTAGGCAGGCATGCGTTTCCAAAAACTAACAAACAAGTATGTGTCCAATAAGAGAGTCATGTATACTCCTGCCGTTTACCCCGTGCCCCAGCCATTTAAATATTTGCCTCTAAAATACTTGGACAATCTGTCTTGGCTTTTCTCTGTCTATAATTGGCCATGTGTTGATGCAACCTACCAAGATGCAACTAACAAGAAGGAGAGAAGCTTCATTCCTAGGCAAATAGTCTCTTTGGTGGAAGCCCTTCTTTCGTAAAGCATCAGAAAGGTTTCGCTGAATGGAAGTTTTATTTATCCGTAACCAAGAGCATCACCAAGTGTGGGAAACCGTGCAGTGACCAAGGTGGGCCCAGGACTGCAAAAAGCCTTTTCAGCTTGAGGCCCCAGGGAATTCTTGCTGTCCGGTTTCTTAGCCGACTTATGGGCTTTATATAGGCTTGAGAAGAAGTATTACCTGGCCTGCACTGGTGGGACCCAATGCTTTTCTTGAGGCTGTAGCAATTTCAATTATGTAAGCGACATAGACATTGGGACTTGGCATCTTACAACGTTAAAAAACAATTATCGCATTGACATTTGGACTGACGAATTCGTGCGTTTTGAACTGGACTTGTTAGGAGTTTCAAAAACTCATATCCCAGGGGTAAGAAGCATGAATCTCAGTGACGTAGAATTTATTTACTCGGACAGGAAGGGTGGGGTGCATAAGCAGAAATAGGGCTCATGATGCAAAAGGGAAATTCTAATTCTGACTTAGGTTGAAAGGTATTGATTATAGAATTTTAGTTGCTCATTTTATGATCAAAGGTACAAGCTATCAGTCTCAGTGGTATGTGCCCCTTTAGAACCGACATACGGAGATAGTGGTGAGTCAGACGAGTTTTCCATCCAGTTGCAGTAACAAATAGACAGGATCCCAGGTAGAAATGTGGTATTCTTATCAGGCTTTTAATGGCCAGGTTGTTATAAATAGGGATAGAGGATATCCTAGCCTCGGTAAATTTGGTGTCCGAAAGGAAAGTAGCAACGCTTATAGACTGCTTTAATTTTGTATTTTTAACAATCTAGGTGATATCTAGGTTGGTGATTGGTCATAAAATGGCCAATGTCTTAACATGGTACTCATATCATATTAGAACGGCCAGTCTTGTTGATTGTGCTGTTGTAAATCAAAAGATGTCAAAATCGATACAAAACATACTAGGGTATATAGGAGCGCTGTTGTTGATGTTAAAATTAAAGATCAGTATCTACCAGTGTCTAGAGAGTTAACACAAATCGGAAATTTAAGAAAAGTGACTACCTTCTGGAAAGTTATGACGTTGGCAGACTCTCTGATTTGAATTTGAGAAGAACTTTCCTGGAACAGTTGAATACGAAACTTTAGAGTTCAAAATTTGACAACATATAAGATGGATGGAACAGTTTTAGGAGCATGGTTTGTGAACTAGCTGAAGTTGTCTTAAGGAGGAAATTTAGGAACGCGGCTAGAACCCTAGCGTAAACGCTTTAAGCCAGACGTCAAAATAGTAAAATATTTTTTTGGCATGTTAAGAAATTCAGAGAGAGTAATCAGCGTGGATCAGTTAAATATAGTAGCAAGTAGCTTCTAGTCTACATTGGGGTTCTGAGGTTTGGAGTTTTGCTAAAGCAGCTAAGCTAGAAGCAGTTCAGCTAAGATATTTCAAGAGAATTTTAGGCTTGAAGGATTCATTTAGTTCAGTGGTACTGAAAGGAGATTTGGGGCTTTTCACTTTAAAGAGTGTTAGATTGGTTAGAATGGTGAAATTCTGGAGAAAATAATTAGCCTACCTAGATTTCGGCTTCTTAAGTCAGCTTATTTGGAGAGCTTGAAGGACGGTAGACGTGTTTCGTGGCCAAATCAGGTCAAGAAAATACTAGACCTTTGTGGCCTTTCGAAGATGTGGAATGAAGGGAAAGGCCCAATTGGTGAAAGCGTATCAGTATGGAAGGAAGTCCAGCGAACCCTAGATGACCAAGAAATCCAAGAGTGGCAAGCTCATATGCAGGACCAATCATGTCTTTGAGGTTTTACTCCCAAGCTAAAGACTGTTGGGGGGAGGAGGCTTATTTTAAATTTGGGTTGAATAAAGAGGATTTGAAGAATTTGTTGTTGGTAAGAGGAGATAGTTTTGATTTAGGTGAGATAAGGAAATTTTTGGGAAAGTTTAGGCTGGCGGCTGGCCCCTATTTTTGCCCTATGTGTGGATGTGTGAATGAAAATTTATTTCATTTTGTATTTGAGTGTGAAGAGCTGTCTGAGTTGCGGAATGAATCTTTTGGACAAGTGTTTGAGAGTGAATGCTGGTTAATTGAGCGGATGGGTGAGAGGAACGCATGTGCTATTAAACAGTTGTGCAAGTTTTTTCGTTTAGGATTAAACATAGGGAAGCATGTTTGTGGGGATAGCTTGTTACGGTTTTTAGAGTTTGAATTTCATTATTATTGGTGTTTGTTCGTTAAAATGTTGAATCTTGGTGTGTTTCTTTTTTTTTTTTTTGTTGTTCTTTTTTCTTTTTTATTTTTATTATCCAAAGTTGTATTTTGTTCCCGAGTTTTGTTTGTAGAGTGTATTCTTGTTGCTATGACCCGCAGGCTTTTTGCAGTAAATCTTATCTTATAAGGACGAGGCCTCTTTTAGTGATAAGGAAGTGTTAAAGAGAAAAGGGCAGAACTTTTTGAGAATGTGCTAAACCGTGATAAAGTTGTAGGAAATAATATAAAAAAGAACGAAACAATTTTGACAATTTGAAACGAAGGAAGATCTATTTTGTGAAGATGAGTTAGAGATAGTACTAAAAAAATTGAAAAATTATAAGGTCTCAGATGCTGATGGTGCGGTAAATAAGTTTTTATAGTATGGTACTTATAGTATAGAGGTATATAGTGTATAGTATGGTACTATATAGTATAGAGGTAAATTAGTGATGATTATGACTATGATTTTTAAAAAAGGGGAAGTGGTCATGTTTGTTTCTGAAACGTAAATGCTTCCAAGGGCAGAGGAAGATTGGGTAAATATTTTCTAGAGGAATTATCTACGGATAGTTTTTAGAGGTACCCATTTGATTGACCGTATGTTAAACAACAAGCTGTGCGAAAAATGTGGTTCTTTCCCACTTTACAGGGCTATAATGAAAGACAGGCTGAGATGGCTTGGACACGTTTTACGGGTGAAGGGTGACAGATTGTCAAGGACTGTTCTTTCTATCGATCTATCTGGGGCCAAACAAAAAGCAGGTCGTCTCCAAACGGGGTGACAAGAGGTTTTAAGGAAGGATTAAAAGGAAATTAGAATTTCGTGGGAGGGAGTAAGCAGTGGAGGTTTGAATTAATTGGGGTGGAGGAGGAGCTTTTGTAGCTGTGTTTGCCTCAGTCGGCTTGTTGCTGCAGTGAGTTACTAGTAGCAGTAGTATTAGTAGTAGTAATATCCGTGGTCTACATAAAATTGTGGAGTTTTTCGCTCCTGAACTTTTAGAAATCCATACTGATTCGT
The DNA here is from genome assembly GCA_027921565.1 of Artemia sinica. Taxonomy (NCBI): domain Eukaryota; kingdom Metazoa; phylum Arthropoda; class Branchiopoda; order Anostraca; family Artemiidae; genus Artemia; species Artemia sinica. The sequence goes on from CM051265.1 coordinate 40,484,446, forward strand.
AATCTGGTTATCAAGCCGTATTCTCTAAAGTTTCGGGCTTGTTGTCACAGAAATTTGTAAAAACTTGGATAGTGGGCCAACATTTTTTTTTCTACTATGATCGTTAAAAAGTCAATTATCTGGGGTGTGTTCGAGAGCACTTAAAAAAAAAATTAGAGCATTCCAAACGTTTTTTTTTTTTTATTCCAGGCCCCAGCTTCCTTCCTAAGGGCTGTATTATATTCGCCTATATTATATACGATAGATTTATGCATTTTTACGTGTTGCCTTTCTTTATTAATCACCTTTGATATTTTCAGCTCCCGCATCATTCCTTCTCTTCAGTCAAAAAAATTACATCAATCGCTTTGTGGTAGATTCGCCGGATAGCCCCGACATTGTTCTACCTCTGCGAGGATTGAAAAACGTTAAAAGTATTGACTTTGATCCACTGACATTTAATCTCTACTGGGTAGACGGTAGGTCACACAATATCCGAAGATCTGATGACACTGGAAATAACTCGATAATTGTAGTTCCTAACCCACATGGGAAGCTCCATCCGATGGATTTAGTTCTTGATCCCATAGCAAGAATATTATTTTGGTCTTGTTCCAAAAATTTAGTGATTAACACCACCAAAATGGATACACTTGAAAGTATCGGACCTGTTGTATCCATGGGAGTTAATGCCACTCATTTAGCCTTGCACCTGACCAAAGGGTAAGCCTTTTGAGCTTTTAGAGTAGAGTAGAATAGAGTAGAGTAGAATATTTTTATTTATAACACATACATAAATAAATGTCACGAAACAACGCACATGCCTGGTGGCTTACTTTAGCGCTGAAAATATTGCCAACGAAAATACACAGCCATTTTCTAACTAAATTTTACAACAACGAAGAAGAAAACCCAAATGAACAAAATGCTTAGCATGTCATAAGATATTTCTTCACCAGTCTTAGAAAATGTCGCTTGTTGCTGCATTCTCGAACTGACGCTGGAATTGAGTTCCAGATTGTTGGCCCAGTGTGACGGATGCTGAATCCCGCTCTCGATGTCGGGCGAATTTCGCGCGAAAAGTCTGAACGATGCGTAGTAGGATAATTATGAAATTGAGAATTAGTTGGAAAAATGCTGGAGAAATTTACAGGTAAATTACTATATTGATAATCGTGACAAAAACTAGAGATAGAAATTAAATGAAGTTGGTCCTAAGAAAAACTCCTGAAGTCCCATATAGGTGTCTAATTTAGGATCTGAAATCAACATTGAAAAGAATCCTCATTGCTTTATTCTGAAGTATTTGGAGAGATTTGAAAACAGACGAAAAGGTAGATGCCCAAACCGAAATGCAATAGAGAAAATATGGGTGGACGAAAGAATAATAAATAGATTTTAGAATAGTTTTAGGAAATAAATGTCGAAGACGAGTTAGCATGCCAATATTTCGGGAAGTTTTTAACGACAGTGTTTTTACATATTTATGAAACGACAAATTTTCATCTAAAATAATCCTAAGATATTTGAACTGATCTACCCGTTTTAATTCAAGACCATTCAAGAAAAAAGAGAAGCAATCTGACACTACTTATCCAGTTCGCGAAAATAACATATATTGGCAATTTTTTTTTTTCATTAAGAGCTAATAAATTCCTTGAATACCAATCAGATACAGTTAGTAACGTACATTCGAGGTTCTGGAAAAGAACTGATAGGTTCCGGTGAGAAGCAAAAATTACTACATCATCAGCAAACATTATAATTTTACAAAGAGGCAAAACTTATGTCAAATCATTTATAAAAAGAAGAAATAGAATAGGCCCAAGGACAGAGCCCTGAGGCACTCCGTAATTAATCGGAAAAGTTTCGGAACGGAGATCACGAGATTTATCAACACAATCTAGTCGTCTCCCAGAAAGGTAAGATGCAAAAAATTTAACAGCTTGTTCTGAAAACCCATAAGACTTGAGTTTGAAAAGAAGCAACGAATGATTTACGGTGTCAAACGCCTTGGTGACATCAAGAAAAACCGCCAACGCGTGTTGACCATCATCTAGTGAATCATTAATATTTAGTAAAAGCTAATGAATTGCCAGTTCAGTTGACTTTCCTTTTATAAAACCATATTGAGACATGTGTAAAATCTTACTATCAAATAAATATTTTTGTAATCGACTATTTGCAAGTTTTTCCAAAATTTTGCTGAAAATCGAAAGTAGATAAATGCCTCTATAATCTGAAGGGTCAGTTGAACTCCCAGCTTTAGGTAATGCTATAAAATTTGCTTTTTTTTAAAAGCTCAGGAAAAATCCCATGCATAAGTGATAGATTAAAGATATGTGCTAACAAAGATGAAATGCTCGAAGCTATTTGCTTTATGGTTTGAGCCGAAAATCCAAATTCGTCCTTAGAAAAACTCCGTTTAGGCTTCAGAATAACTTTTTCAATCTCGTGAGGCTTAATCCCAGAAAAAGAAAACGAATTTTCTGCATATTGCTCATTAACTGGAACAGAAGGGGAATTCAGTTGCATATTCATCGATGCAAGTCTAGAACCAATATTACTGAAATAATCTCCAAAAGCATTTAAAATTTCATTGGGCTCTGTAACGTTTTCTCCTTTTAAAACAAGGCAATTAACACTAGTACTTTTACGACTATGAGGACGTATCTTTTCATTTATCAATTGCCATGTTTTTCTCATATCCGATTTATACTCCAAAAATTTCTCTTTATAATATTTTCTCTTCTCATGTCTGATAATTGAATTTAGCTTATTCCTATAAACTCTGAATTCTTCAAATGACTCAGGTGTCTGTAATTTTAAATAATTCTTAAATTTTCTATTTTTATACTTTAACGATGTCAAAATACCTTCAGTAATCCATGGGTCAAATTTCTGCGCAAACTTTCCATGCGAAACTCGTGTCGAAGAAGCCCGATCCCGCAGTTGCATCATTTTATCAATTAAATCTGAAAACGCAGCATTTACGTCATCTGAGCCATAAACCGAATTCCAATCATGGTCACCAATTAACTGACGTAAAACTTTACAATCAATCCATGTATGTCGCTTTTTTGAATTATCCATTGTTGAATCTCGATGTTGTTTATTACTATTATTCAAATTTAAAAGAACACTCACCGGAAAATGATCCGACATATCAGACAAAATTACTGACGATTTTTCAGCATCAAATAAAACAGGAGAGAAAAATATATTATCTATTAATGTAGCTGTGTTAGCTGTAACTCTTTGTCGGCAGAGAAATACTTGGAAGAAAATTAGAACACAACATCATACTTATAAACTCCTTATTATTTCCAACATCGAGATTCAAAAGATCAAAGTTAAAATCACCCGAAATAATAACCGGTTTTTTCAACGCTTCCAGATTTTTCAACAGCGGTTCAAAAACTTCAAAAAATCTTTTTGGGTTACCCTACGGAGAACGATAAACAGACCCGAAGATAAATGGATTACAGCCCAAAGGTACAACTTCAACAAAAATAGTCTCACATAACCCTTCATCAAATACAGACAAATCACTGAGAATACTAAAAGACCAGTCATCATGAATATACAGCATCTGACCTCCTTTCGCATTCTGACACCTTGTGCGCGAAATACACTTCATCCCGGGCACATCTAACATTGTAAGGGGTGTATTAGCAGACAAAAAAGTTTCGCAAACTCCAACAATGTCTATAGGACTTGATGCAAGCAAGAGCTTCAGTTCATTGAATGCACTTTGTAACCCTGGGCATTTACATGTAACGATCGGATCGGAAAATCACAATTTTTTTTTTTATCCGATAGAAAGTCGCCTGAAGAATAATCACATTCAGGTAGATTATTTACATAAGGCATATCTTTATTTAGAATAACATCTAATTTCAAACGAGAATCAAGAAAACACTGAAAACGATCCATAAACCAAAAAAAAAGAAAAGAAAAATTCACCGCTTCTTAATTTAGACGACAGGTTGATATGACACATTGTGAATCTGAACTACGTCGGAAATCGTTTTACACGGAATGATTTGCGAACCGCACTTGACATAAACCACACCTCGTAAAGTCCATACATTTTTCAGTTCAAACTTATTGCGCGCAAGCTTGTAGATTTCTTGCCTTTCCCTGGTTAGAGCCTCATTTACATAGATTCGGGAACCTTTCAAATTCTTGCGATTGCGCAGGATCTCAACTGCAGATGCCTCAGTAAAAAATGTAAGTTCAATCAGAGTTTTTATTTCCGAGGCACCTCCCAAACGCCTTGCACCCTTGACAACGGATTTATCAAGATTGAGTCCCATTTCACTGTTAAGACGAGTCAATACTTTCTCACCAAGGTGAGGCCAATCACGCGCGGGAGAGTCTATCCCAGATACAATGACCTTAGTCAGAAGAGAAGACTGGTTTATATCATCTAGCTTAGTTTCAAGCTTTTGGAGCTTTGCGCAATTTTGAACAATTCTTGCCCGCAAATCGCCAAGTGATTTCTCAATCAGTTCAAATTTACCCTTGAATTGCAGATCAATCGCCTCATAGACAGCTTGCGTAACAGTGTCAAGAAAATCTGACTTAATCTGTGTCACCGAAGAACTCCCTAATCTACTGCACCGGTCTTCCACTCTCCTACGAATTTCATCCTGTATGCCGTGACGGTTTACAATTTCTGACTGCATCAAGTTAACCGACTCAGATAAATCCCCGGCTAAACCTTCCGAGTCCTCCGTACACAGCCTTACCGCTCGCTGAACATTTTTTTCTGTCGTCTCTCAGCGCTTCTTCATATTTCTCCACGTAGGCCCATATATTCTCTGACTTTACTATCTTAATTTCGTCAGTTCCGTAACAGCAAACTTCATAATTACTTCCATCATCTTTGACAGGTATCACCCGCGTAATTTTAGAAGGCCAGAGCTTGTAATATTTAAATTGAGCAAACGTCCGGTTTCCCACTTACATAGCTTTGGCAAATGACAAAGTGAAAAAAGCAAAATCTCTCTCGCTCAATACGTCCGCACACCTTGTGTGTATGAATGTCTAGCAACGACTGATGACAGTGGGCGGGATCAAAAAAAGGTAGAGCTGAAAACAGCCAATGGAAAATTTACCAAGTATCCAAGTTAAAATATCGAAAAAAGTACGATATAATTTTCTTGTGTTAACTAGTCAATGACTGAATGACTTTTAATTTTTAATGCTGTACATATCTTTAATTAGTTTTTTTTCTTTTTTTAAATTATATTTTATAACAATAGTGGCTGCAGGAATTTTGAAAATAATAGTTTTTTAATTGCTCAGAAATCAGAATCCATAAATTATTTAATATACCCAAATCAGTTATTTTCTATTAACAAAAGGCTTAAACCTTAGGCCAAAATTATAATAACCTGATGGACATCAAGAATCCCGTTTGCTAATCCTAGATTCGAATATGCCCGAGATATAAGAAATTTTTTTTGAATATGACCTATAGTGCTTCTTGGAATCATCTAACTGGCCTTTCAGCTACTCATCTCCTTCGTAGATACAAATTGACTTTATAACGATTCATAACCTTTTCGGTGATCATAACGATTGGAAGAAAAAGAGTCTTACTAATTCTGACCAGTTCTTCCACTCTTGTGTTTTTCGTATGATAACTTTTTCTTTGTTTCATCTGAGTTTAAGGGTTCTTTTCCTTGTAATTTGCCCTGTCAATAATATATTTCCCTGTCAATAATATATTTTCTATGTTAATAATACATTTCTTACATGGATTTTCTTGTCAATACATTTACTTATGAGAATTTAAGAAAGTTTAAGAGAGAAAAATGGGTTTAGTTTAAATCAAGCAGTGAACAAAACGCACTAAAAACAAACAAAAAACAAAAAAACGTTAATTAATACAAAAAAAAAATCTGAATATTTCAACTCCACATCCGGGAGCCTTTATCAACGTTAAAGAAAAAAAAGAAACGGTAAAGAAACAACAAGAAACAGAGAAAAAAAAAAGAAGAAGAGACAAACAAATAAGTAAAACTTACATTTTAATAAAATTTCGTCAATACGGCTTAACTGTAACACATAACAGAAACACCAAAACTCTAGATATTTTTCCTCTGTAGGATCAAATTGGCAAATGGGATATGTCTAAAATAAAAGGCTATATTTATTTGACAGAAATTTACAAAAAAAAAAAAAAACTCAGGTCACCATACCTGATTAAATTTACAGGTTAAAACCTTTGAACTATTTAGATATGGTAAAACAGGTCAACAAACCTCAGGCATTATAAATAAAAACATATTTTTCTTTGCAAGTTTAGCTGCAGTCCGTTGACTCTTGCCAGCTTTAACCTCTTTCTAACTTTCACTTACATGGTTGTCACTTGTTCAAGGCTCGGAAAGAGGTCAAGGCTGGCAAGAGTCAACGGATTGCAGCTGAACTTGCAAATAAAAAATTTGGGCTGGTAGAATCTTTCATGACATGTTGTAGCTGACTTAGATTAAAATAAAATACAGAATAGAAACCCTTCATACTACCGAAGATGGTTGTGTGTGAAATGACATTTTTTTGTACAAGCTAATCATTCATACAAATTATATATGCAAATGAGAACTTGTTTTCAAATATGCAGTATTAATTAAAAAAAAACGATTGAGCTTTTCTAAGAAAAGCTGCTTTAAACCCTAAATGAGAGTAGAAATAAAGTCATATATTAAGTCCCACTGAAAAAGAGCAGAAAAAGAAACTATGAATGAATAAATAAAATATAAGGTGAACAGGTGTTAAAATGAATAATCATATCGGACTTGAAACAAACAGGAATCAATGTGGATGAATCAACGGAATGAAAAACAAATCGAAATGAATAATCAAATCAAGTTTAAATATCAAGAAAATACTCATTTCGTGTCGTGTGTGTTTATTATTTTTATTTATGTGTTATATAACATGGAAAATAGGATACAGTATGATATTAAAGTTTACATGAAAGAAAAAAATAATTTCATAGGCTAAATATATTTGACTGATAATATTGATGGAAGTGTATCGTGCATTGACCAAGGAAATTGAATTGATTTTTTCAAATATACTAACGTATATAAAATATAATTCCTGGAATTCTGAGCAATATTTTATTTTTCAGTGCTTTAAGGAAAAAAGGAAAAACTGTTTCAAATACTTTTTTTTAGTAAAACTCGAACCGCGCTCTTTTTTGACGGTTTCTGGGGGTTTCTAACCCCATTTCCTATTTGAGTTAAGTTTTGTTGATTTGAAGCCCGACTCGGCCAATCATTTGAATTTCTGTTCATTTTTAGTTTGACTCAATCATGTGCTTTAATTTGTGTTCATTTTAGATCTTATTTATTCATTCATAGTAGCTTCTGCTCGTTTTACGGTTTGATTATTATACTAACCTATTATACTGATACTATATCAGCTCATTTTAGATCTAAACATTTTCTTTAATTCTCTTAGTATTTTTTTTTAATATAGTTTCTATCCGTTAAAAAGCTGACATAGTGTTATACTATGGTTATTTAGGTAGATTCAAAAAACTTCTTTAGCTTTTCTATTTATGAACCAAAATCATAAATTCGGTGAAATTCTTGATCAACTGTTGTTTTGTGCAATAATCTTTACTGAATATCGGGGAGGGGGTGTAAGAGAGTATCCAATCATATATGGTGAACATAATTTTTGGTCTTCTTTGGGGTATTGTATTTAATGGTGTATTTAGGACTATTCTTATGTTGAGGGGAAATTCGGTCAAATTCAAGAGTTAAATTCATTATTATGGGAAGCAGTAGACAAGCGTGGATGAAACTTTTATATTTGTTTAAACCTTGAAGCAATTATCTTTTAAAATTTAAATTTTCATGTCTTCATTGTAAATAAGATGTGAGAGAACAACGTTTTGGGTATTTAAAATACAAATTTAAAGCTGTGTTTTCTTTTCTTAGTTTACGCTTGCTGTCAAATTGCCTGTTAAAACAATTGTGCTTAAGCACAAAATTGGCTTTAGATATAGAAAATATATGTAGTGAGCCGAATGGTCAAGGATTCACGATATTTCATCTTTTTTGGCACCAAAGGATTTCGGTGATTGTTACTAGTTTGGCTTTACAGCTATTAGCTCTATAGATCCCTTAAAATCCTTTGATGTCGCAAAAATTGACATACTCGTACGTAAACATGTTCAACTGAAAACTTAGGAATGTGAAAACGCATGTATTCATCCATAAATACTGTGATAACTAGATTTTACTGATAAAACAAATAATTAGTCTTGAACTATTTGTGTTATTGGGGTATGGATTGTGAAAACGGTTAGCTTTCTTGTTTACCTATATTGATGGGGGGGGGGGTCAGACTCTGAAAAGGTGAAAAGTTGCCCCATATCTCGTTTTCATTTGAAATTTTTGGATCAAAATGGCTCAATTGACCAATGCCGCGCGAATGCTGTTTTTTTGAACACAGTTCAAGAAAACTGGGGTTTCAATTGGCTGGTCTATTTTGCGTTTGTCCATAGGACGCCAAATGGAAACAAAGTATAATTTAATTGGCCGTAACTGTGGCTCTAAAACACATTATATGAGTGATTGCAGTATGTAATGTATGTGTATGAGAACGAAATATGAAATACGATTATTGCCAAAACGTGGCTGTACTTTCTAGAGATGATTTAGATATAGGAAAAATTATATTCCTGAAATATATTCTCTTAAGGCAGCTTGATTGTACAGGAAACCTTGAGACATGTACCACAAATAACGAGGCAAAACTGATTGGTACCGAAAACCTCTACTATTTGTCGCCAAAAAGCTGTCGCAATAGGAAATTGTTTTATTTAAAGACCAAGCTTGTAAATGAGAAACAAGTAGTTATAAGTCGCTACTGAATTTAAGTCTAGAATCTTATTAACCGTTTTCTAATTGAACCATGGAATATTAATTTAATCAATTTTTGAGAGCTTCTACAAGAAATTAGAATATCGCTACAAATTTTTTTTAAGGATTTTTCTTTTCCAGTTTACTTTGTATTTATTTTCATTTAATTACTTTTAATTACTTTATATTTAATTTTCATTCCTTCAGTATACACCCCTCTTCTATCTCTACCCTGCTCTATGCACATTTTCAGTGTTAAAAGAAATAGTTTTTGTACCATGTCAGGACTTTGATAATTTTCCCACTGTGCACAAAAAAGTGCTGGAAGTAGTCTTATGTGATGCTGCTAACTTTTCTGTCACAGTGTCAGCCATCTCAAACCTAAAGTTAGATTGCAATTTTAATTTAAATTCAAATTTTGTATGCAATAAAGAATTACAATCACAAAGTTAACATTTCACCCAGAGCTTCCAGGCAATGACCCTAAATTATGTCAAATACGCTTTGTTCAGAGATAGGTTTTAGCAGAAAACGCAGTTGTTTTTGATTTGGTTTTCACAAGGTTATACTCTCAAAACAACACACACACATACATGAGCGTAGTTGACTGGCCTCCCCCAGGCCATTCAGCGTGTCCCCATGTGGCGATAGGGGAACGCTCTACAGATATGTTGGGTACCTCCATAGGAGGCACGGACCAAGGGGGGACCTTGTCCCTGGGGGTCCATAATAGAATCTGGGTCACCCTCGCCCGGGGTCATAAATGCAGGGGTCATAAATCCAGGCGGAGGAGGAAGAAGGCCCCTCAAATGTACACTCAAAAGGGCCCACTGGTTTGTCCACAAGTCCCATGAGTTGCAAACCTTCTCCCAGTAATGTGTTAAATTGCATGGTGATGTAGAACACCATCGCGGGATGATCCTCTATAGGAGGACAACTGTGGCAGGGCGTAAGATCCAGATCTTTGGACAACGGCCTCTGCAAAGGGATGCCTCGACCTTTTCGGGGGGCACCTGCAAGACTGGGGGACCTTGCGGTCAACTCTATTCCCACTTGAGGAGTGGCGCCCCTCGAGGAAATTATAGCCTAGTAAACGACACAGCATTCGCACGGGATTCTGACTAATGGACAATTCTTCTGGGCTTGGTATGTTTTGATGGGCGTCTCTTGGGCTGAAAAACCTCTTCCTAGCTAATTTATCTATTATGGGTTGCCTCCTCGTAGTAGCATAATATTTGTAGGCATGAATATAATGAGTCGGAGGTAATAGGCTTGAGACTGTATGCGCAGGATTTCGACTCTTATTGATAGAAGAGCGTCGCCAAGTGCTGAAAACCATGTTGTGACCAAGATGGGCCCAGGATTGCACAAAACCTCCATTCATGGAGGTCCCAGGGACTTCTTGCTGTCCGGTTCTAAGCCGGCTTAAGCACTTCGGTGTAGACTTGAGAAGATATGTGATCCCCGCCCTGCACTGGTATCCGGGACCATTGCTTTTCCTGAGGCGAAATAATAATTTCAATGATTTAAGAACATGAAAATTGGAACTTGGAATGTTACGACATTAAAAAATGACTATCGTATTGACATTTTGACGGACGAATTCAGACGATTCGAACTGGATTTATTAGGAGTTTCATTAACTCATATCCCAGGGGTAGGAAGCATGAAATTAGGTGATATAGAATTTGTTTACTCAGGCAGGAAGGATGGGGTACATAGACAGGGAGTGGGGCTGATGATGAATAAGGAAGCTGCTAAGTCTTGTTTAGGCTGGGAAAGTATTAATAATAGAATACTAATTGCTCATTTTATGACTAGAAAGTTCAGGGTATCAGTTATAGTAGTATACGCCCCTGTAGAACCGACTGACGGAAATACTAGTGACTCAGATGAATTTTACTTACAGTTACAGGAGCAAATAGACAAGGTCCCAGGTAGAAATATGATGTTATTACTGGGAGATTTTAACGCCCAGGTTGGTAGAAATAGGGATAGATGGTATCCCAGCCTAGGTAAATTTGATGTAGGAAAAGAAAACAGTAATGGATACAGACTTTTGTACTTTTGTAGGTATAACAATCTAGTTATTACCAATACGGTGTTTGGTCATAAAATGGCTCATAAGTTAACATGATATTCACGTGATGGTAAGACAGCAAACCTTATTGATTATATTATAGTAAACCGAAGACTGGCAGGATCAACACAAGATACTAGGGTATATAGGAGTGCTGTTATTGATGTTAAAAGTAAAGATCACCATTTAGTAGTGTCAAGGGTTAATTTAAAGCTGAAATATCGGAAGGGTAACTACCTCACGGGAAGTTATGATGTGTTGGTAGACTCCAGGATGAGAATTTGAGAGAAACTTTCCAGGAAGAGTTGAATGCTAAACTTCAGAGTTTAAAATTTGATAATGTGGAAGATGGTTGGAATAATTTTAGAAAAATAATTTGTGAAGTTGCGGAAGGTGTATTAGGGAAGAAAGCTAGAACTGCAGTTAAGAATATTAGTGAAAAAGCTTTATGTTTAATAGAAAGGAGAAAGGACTTGTACAAGAATTATCAGAGTGATAGATCGTATGAAAACAAAAGAAATGCAAAGAAAGTGGAGAAAGCATTAAAATATGAACTAAGGAGGTGTGAAGTGGAGGCCATGGATAAAATTGCCGGGATCTGGAAGCTGCAGCTAGACGGCATAATAGTAAAATATTGTAATGGCACGTTAACTAATTGAGAGGGAGTAGTCAATCCGGACTTGTCCCAGTTAAAGATAGGAATGGGGCCGCAATTAGGGATAAGGAAAAAACTAAAGAGAGATGAGCCGAACATTTTGAGAACTTGCTTAACCGAGATAGAGTTGCAGGAAAAAATATAGAGGAAAATGAAAAAGTTTGTGATACCTTGGATGTGAAGGAAGATATGTTTTGTGAGGAGGAATTAGCAACAGTACTAAAAGGATTAAAGAATAATAAGGCTCCAGGTGCTGATAGGGTGGTAAATGAGTTTCTTAAATATGGTGGCTCTGAGGTTAGAAATAAGTTATTGAAGATTATGAATATGATTTTTGAAAAAGGGGAAGTTCAGTAAAGCGCCAATGACGCAGTAGGTTTTAGGCTTCTGCTGTGAGACGATACTCAAACTCTTGTTTGTAGTTATTTTTATTCGATTCAAACTTGATTTGCATATTCAATTTAAGTTTCACTCGTTTTAAGATTTATTTGTTCATTTACATTAATATATATTGTATGTTTGTTCGCATTGATTGTTTATTTAATTTCTGTTCGTTTCAAGTTTCATTTATACTTTAATAGCAAAATATTTGTTTTCGTTTTAAGCTTTATTTTCATATTCAATCTAAGCATTACTCGCTTTAAGATCTATTTATTCATTTATAGTATTACTTGTTGTATGTTTTTTGCTATGATTGTTTATTTAATTTCTGTTCGTTTTGGGTTCCATTTATCCTTTAATAGTAATTTCTGATCGTTTTGAGTTTGAATTTTAAAAGGTATTTGTATCTCCTGAGCTTAAGTTTAAAATGGCCTTTACTTTTCTTTGAAAAACTTATTTTCGGAAAGTTTTTTTTTAAATTAATTTTTGTTCGTTTTTGATTGCAAAAACTTTCAAGTTTTTATGGCATGGAGGGGGGGGGGGTGCTTACTGTCAGATTATTCTTGACTTTAAAAACGGATCTAGAACTTTCAATTTAAATCGAATGAGGCTTTTTTCAAAGTCTATACGATTACCTCTTTGATAAAAACCTTATATATGAACAATAGACAGCTTGCATAACTTGTGGACAACGATTGACAACAATGAATGGATTGAAAAAATAGCTCCAATAAGGGGGTTTAGACCATTTCACTTGCTGACACAAAGGGATCACGACTGTTTGGAATTGACCTTAATAGGAATTTTTGTGCCAAAGCAATTTTACATCTATCACAGAGTATGTATTTTAACCTTATAATTGGATAATTATAATAGATTTCCTATGTGTTCTTCCCATACAAAACCACTTCCCATAAGTTATAAACCCCCCTTAATAAGTTATGCCCCAGGGCATATCTTACAACACCTACCTCTGGGCCCTGGTGGGCTGTGTCGACACCGGAGGTTTTTGTTATCAGAACTTTAAACTATTTTAACAAAATGTCTATCTCAAAATTTTTATCTGATGCACTTAGGGCGTGGAGGAGGGAGAGGGGCTAGTTGCCCTTCAATCTCTTTTGACTCTTAAAAAGTGAACAAGAACTTTCAATTTTCAATCAAATGAGCCCTCTCTAAAGTTTATGCGATCATCCCTTCCATAAGAAATAATATGAAGGATTTGGAGAATCCTTGAATTTGCAACCCTTGCCCTGAGGGCTTTGGGGGAGTTGTAATCCTCAAAGACCTAATTTCCAGAACTTAAAACTACGTTTAATAAAATGGCTGTCTGAAAGTTTTGATTGGATGTGTTTGGGGAAAAGGTGGGCGTGAGAGGGGGGTTAGTTGCCCTCAAAACACTTTCGACTATTACAAAGGGCACTAGCCCTCGGAATTTACAATCGAATGAGCCTTTTTTGAAGTTTCTAAGACACCGCCTTCTATAAAAACCTTATATGCCCCCAGGGCATAACTTAAAACCCTTGCCCTGAGGGTTGTGGGGGATTGTCCTCCTCAAAAACATAAGTTCTATCTCTGGAATCAACTACGCTGAACAAAATGGCTATCTCAAAATTTTGATTGGATGTGTTTGGGGGAATGATGGGCGTGGGGGGGGGCTAGTTGCCCTCTGATCACTTTCGACTATTAAAAAGGGCACTAGCCCTTTGAATTTCCAATTGAATGTGCCTGTTTTGAAGTTTCTACGACAAAGCCTTCTATAAAAACCTCATATGCCCCAGGGCATAACTTAAAACCCTTGCCCTGAGGGTGTGGGGGGAGTGACCTCCTTAAAAATATATTTTTTCAATCTGGAAATCAACTACGCTGAACAAAAATGGCTATCTCAAAATTTTGATTGGATGTGTTTGGGGGAATGATGGGCGTAGGGGGGGGGCTAGTTGCCCTCCAATCACTTTTGACTATTAAAAAGGGCACTATCCCTTTGAATTTCCAATCAATTGAGCCATTTTTGAAGTTTCTATGACAACGCCTTCTATAAAAACCTTATGTACCCCCAGGGCATAACTTAAAACCCTTGCCCTGAGGGTTGTGAGGGATTGTCCTCCTCAAAAACATGTTTTCATTCGTAAAATCAACTACGCTGAACAAAATGGCTATCTCAAAATTTTAATTGGATGTGTTTGGGGGAATGATGGGCGTGGGGGGGGGGGGGCTAGTTGCCCTCCAATCACTTTCCACTATTAAAAAGGGCACTATCCCTTTGAATTTCCAATCGAATGAGCCTTTTTTGAAGTTTCTGCGACAACGCCTTCTATAAAAACCTTATATGTCCCCAGGGCATAACTTAAAACCCTACGCTGAACAACCTACGCTGAACAAAATGGCTATCTGAAAATTTTGATTGGATGTGATTGGGGAAATGATGGGCGTGGGGGGGAGGGGGCTAGTTACACTCCAATCACTTTCGACTATTAAAAAGGGCACTAGCCCTTTAATTTCCAATCGAATGAGCATGTTTTGAAGTTTTTACGACAACGCCTTCTATAAAAACCTTATATGCCCCCAGGGCATAACTTAAAACCCTTGCCCTGGGGGTTGTGGGGGAGTATCCTCCTCAAAAATATATTTTCTATTTGGAAATCAACTATGCTGAACAAAATGGCTATCTCAAAATTTTGATTGGATGTGTTTGGAGGAAGGATGGGTGTGGGGGGGGGGGGGGGCGGGGGCTAGTTGCCCTCCAATCCTTTTCGACTATTAAAAAGGGCACTAGCCCTTTAATTTCCAATCGAATGAGCCTGTTTTGAAGTTTCTACGACAATGCCTTCTATAAAAAAACCTTATATGCCCCCAGGGCATAACTTAAAACCCTTGCCCTGAGGGTTGTGGGGGAGTGTCCTCCTCAAAAATATATTTTCTATCTGGAAATCAACTACGCTGAGCAAAATGGCTATCTAAAAATTTTGATTGAATGTGTTTGGGGAAATGATGGTCTGGGGGGGGGGGGGGGGGGCTAGTTACACTCCAATCACTTTCGACTATTAAAAAGGGCACTAGCCCTTTAATTTCCAATCGAATGAGCCTGTTTTGAAGTTTCTACGACAACGCCTTCTATAAAAACCTTATATGCCCCCAGGACATAACTTAAAACCCTTGCCTTGAGGGTTGTGGGGGGAGTATCCTCCTCAAAAATATAATTTATATCTGGAAATTAACTACGCTGAACAAAATGGCTATCTCAAAATTTTGATTGGATGTGTTTGGGGAATGATGGGCGTGGGGGGGGGGGCTAGTTGCCCTCCAATCATTTTTTTACTATTAAAAAGGGCACTAGAACTCTCGATTTCCAATCGAATGAGCCCCCTTTGAAGCTTCTACGACGACCCATTCCATATGAAGTGCCTCTGGAAAAAAAAATAAATAATAATAAATAATAAAACATTGGAGCCGTATGGCCTTTACTATAGGCAACGCTACAGCGTTGCCTCTGATAGATCCCCTATGTCCACTCGCCTCAATGTTGTTGCCAGATAAGTTTCAAGTGGACTGGAACGCTTTCATGCAAAAGTCAGAGAAGGGATTGCGCTTCCCTAAGTCCTTATTCTCTTGTCTCATTAACTCAAGGTGCCTGCCCTGTAAGCTTCAAGCTGGTTGGATAAGAAAAAATACCTGCATACCTTTTTTCTGGAACGTTGGCGGTGGCGGGTGGTGTCGGTGGGACCACTGGTCAACTTTATGCCTCGAGTCATATAGGGTGAATCCTTTTACCACTGAAACTTTAGCGTGGTGCAACATATGCTCCTTCGGCTCAGCTTTGATAGAGGGACGAGGGGCGGTTTTGTGTTGGAGCGGCCACTGGCCTATTATAGCTCTCCAGTCATACTGGTTAAAAATCCTTGAATAATTTTGGTTTAAACAATTTGCCACGTGTTTACCTCACAGCTAAATTTGATGTTGGGAGGGCGTGGAGGGGCCACCAGGACACTTCATTGCCCACATCGTACAGATGGAACATCCTGGCATTATTACGGTTCAGTCAAGATGCAACATGTCAAAATTTCTTATTCCCACTAAGTCAGGCCACAGATTGTACTTAGCTCGTTTTACACCAGACTAATTTTTGTATCGAATCGCTTTGTTTTTCATCCTTTTTTTTTCATCGCTTTATCGAAATTTCGCAGCTTGGACGTGTGTCTTTTTTTGTTCTGAATCACAACTTTACGTGTTTCTTCACTGAGTCAATCTGTAGTTTGGACATAGCTCTTTATTCCAGTGAGCAAGCTCGTATTACCATCAGCAGAGATTTTGCTCGTTTTTACACTTACTGAAGAGTGTAAAACACTTTGCTTTTGGCTTCGACTTATCTCGTTATTACAGTGACTCAGGATTTAGCTCGTTTTTTATACGCTCTCTCTCTTTTCTCTCTCTACTCTCTCTCTCTCTCTCTCTCTCTCTCTCTCTCTCTCTCTCTCTCTCTCTCTCTCTCTCTCTCTCTCATCTCTCTCTCTCTCTCTCTCTCTCTCTCTCTCTCTCTCTCTCTCCTCTCTCTCTCTCTCTCTCTCTCTCTCTCTCTCTCTCTCTCTCTCTCTCTCTCTCTCTCTCTTTCTCTTTTTTC
Source organism: Artemia sinica (assembly GCA_027921565.1). NCBI lineage: Eukaryota > Metazoa > Arthropoda > Branchiopoda > Anostraca > Artemiidae > Artemia > Artemia sinica. The sequence goes on from CM051265.1 coordinate 40,501,044, forward strand.
TCTCTCTTTCTCTTTCTAAAGAGAACTTTAATACACTGACAAATCGTTACAAAAGTAAGCTTGGCTGTTGACTGTAAATCACTAAAATGCCTCGTCCTTTAGAAGAATATGTGTATGAACTTGTGTTACTACTTTCAGATATTTATTCTTCATCAATCTACTACACGAGCCTAGGATTGAGCGAGTTTTATTTAGTGGTGAAGAACGTCAGACGGTCGTCGCTAAAGACATAAAATACCCTACGGCTTTGACTGTTGATCAAAAAGAAAATACAATCTACTGGGCTTCTGCCGATTCTGATGATGGTGTTATAGAACTTGCCAACTTAGATGGCTCTGGAAGGTATGATTTCCTTGAATTTCAGAAGATTGACAGTTTCTAAGAAATTTAAAATTAATATCCTAAAATGTGTTTACTCTACATTTCAGCCATGAAAACAAGAAAACAAAGTGTCTGATAACGTTTTTTATATCAAATATTTTTACTATTTACACTGTTTCTAAACTTGTTTGCTAAGAGCTATTGAAAACATATAACATAACGTGAACCTGCTTATTCTAATATTGTATAAAACTGGTCAACATTTAAATAAGTTTATCTACACTGATTCAGACTTTTCAAAAGATGAAAGTTTTTTTTTTTTTTTTTTTTTTTTTTTTTTTTTTTTTTTTTTTTTTTTTTTTTTTTTTTTTTTTTTAATATGTAAACATGGCTGCTTGCTCTTTTGGATAGATAGAGCGAACAGATAAAAAAAAAAACATGCATGTAAGCAATTAATTTCTCTGCTTGCAATAAAACTTCAGAATCAAAAGAAGTCAAAACGCTTTGTTTCCCTGTTTCGTAGATCAAGAGTTTTGATGTAAAAGAAAAGGGCTTAGTTAAGTCTTTCTCACGCAAGTAAAGAACGAAGTTGAAACTTAAGATGAACAAGATTTTTGCTTCGTAGATCACGCAAGACGTATCTACAAAACTAACTCAAATAATTTGACTTGTAATATATGTAGAATGGTGAAAAACTAGGACTTCACCGAAAATACAGCATTGATCTGATGTTCAAGAGATTCTCTTAAGAGCAGAAAATTCTATATGTAGCCTGAAGAAAATAGTAGACTAATTCATAAGGCTTTATTTATAACAGTAAAATCTTTATTAGGCTAAAAATTTATAATTATCTTTCACTGACTATGATGTTGATTAAATTTACTGCACATTTGGAATTCTACAAATATTGCAAATTGGTAAAAAAAGAAAGAAAAAATAATAATAGAAGTTATTTCATTAGCCAAGCCTGGATTGCAGAAAAAACGAATATATTGTTGTGGTTTGCAAATAAATTCTAATAGATTTCATAAATATCATCTAATGTAGCATCTTACAGAAAAAGAGCTCATGAATTTCAAAAGGCCTAGGCTACGTGCTCATGAAGGAATTTAAACAAATTTGTATTTGACGATGTACAACCCATGGTAACAAGCCGAAGCATTACTTGATTAATATGGCTTGTGATTACACGAGTCTTTGATTCTGTAGGGGTATGCAGCATTTTGGATTTTAAAGACTCGTTCTGTGTAAATTAGGAGCTGTTTTACTGTCTGTCACCTCTCTCTCTCTCTCTCTCTCTCCTCTCTCTCTCTCTCTCTCTCTCTCTCTCTCTCTCTCTCTCTCTCTCTCTCTCTCTCTCTCTCTCTCTCTCTCTCTCTCTCTCTCTCTCTCTCTCTCTCTCTCTCTCTCTCTCTCTCTCTCTCTCTCTCTCTCCTCTCTCTCTCTCTCTCTCTCTCTCTCTCTCTCTCGCTCTCGCTCTCGCTCTCGCTCTCTCGGTGTCCGTTTCTTTTTTTGATATGGTGTTTATCCGTTTAAGGAACAGGTTTATCTATTTGGCGAAAAGAACTAAACGTTTAGCTTGAGACGTTTGTTATAATCTCTGTTTCCAAACAGATTAAAAAAGAAGCGTGAAAAGCTCAACATGTTATTTTCGCAACCTAACGCTGCAAGTAATTTACGAATGATGTGTTCGGAATTTGATTAATGTTTTGTTAATTTACAAGTTGGTTTGTAATAAATGTATGTTGGATTTTAGACGTATGCTTCTACAGAAGGTATATCCTGTGGCGCTGAGTGTTCTAAATAGTCATCTTTACTGGCTTGAAAGAGACGTTCAACTCATAGAAAGAATAGATATTGCAAGTGGCAATGATCGACAAAGAGTCCTTGGCCGGTTGCCAAACCTATCAGATGTTCTTGGAGTTCATCTTCTTACGCTAGAGGTTGGTTTTGTTTTAGAATTCCTCAAGGAACTCAATGTTTTGGTGACGAGGATTTTTGTAAAGCAGTCTATTGGTAGTCTCGTCTACCGTACTACTCGGTGTATTTTTTTGGTTTAATAAGATGTTATTTTAAATTGAAGTTTTTTGCCAATTTCAAAACTCATTCTAATCATAGCAGTACAAAGAAGGCTTTCTGTGAAATATTTCTAAATGACGCATAATCCTGGGACAGTGACATAAGCAGGGTGGTGGGGGGTCTCTGGCTCTTCCTCCCCCCCCCATAATTCCAAGTTTTTCTTGGATTTCTGGGACTTCTTATTCAGATTATCGAATAATTCTTTTAATAGCCCCCCCCCCCCCCAAAAAAAAAAAAAACTGTTATTGCCCCCTCCCCCTAACAAATTATTCTTGCAAAAAAAAATGGGTACATGCCTGCACTGGGTAAAATTATTTGATATAATTTTTTTCTGAATATTTGTTTTCTCATCAACTTTGAGTCACTAAATTGTTGGTGGCTACCCTATTTCTACTGGACATTTTTTTAAAACAAAAAAAGCTAGTTTATTTGTTTACCTACACATGAGCGTAAGGCTATAGTTTCCAATTGATTTCGGGCCGTGACCCACCAAGACACTTCTAAAATCCTGTGGTATGAAAATTCAGGTGTATACTTGGTTATTAACTTGGTATCTATTTTTGGATCGTCCTCTAGGCTTTTATTGTATTAATGAAAATGTTATCTGAACTCATTAATGGAAATATTGTCTGAATACAACACTTTTTATAGGTTTCATTGCAACAGAACCCTCGTGTAACTAAACCTCTTGCTACTAAACCCTCATGCATCTTACCCTAGGTGCAAATGAACCCCCGTGTTACTGAACCTCCGTGTAACTGAGCCCCCATGCGACTGAACCCTCGTGCAAATGAACTCCTTTGTGCATAAACCCTCATGCAGCTCAGTGCCCGTTTAAGTGAACCCTCTTCAAGAAAATCGGAGGAGCTGTTTAATGTTATTTAAAATCTAATATTCACGTTAAAGTGCTTTTTATAAGTTCACGATAACAGCACTCTTATAAAACGCCTTATGACACCAATATCCAATTTTAGTGTCATTTCTGGAGTGTAAAGGTTTTGAAACCATAAAAATTCTACCACTGAAATCTCCATGATCGAAAATCCTCATACTAGTGTTTAAAATCCCCATCTTGAATACTTCCCTGACCTGTCACCTTTGCAAGTGGAAAGCAAAAAAAAAAAAAAGTTTTGACCAATACTACCAAGTGAAAAAATTCATCCGAATACAAAGCTGATTCGTTAATGATAGAAGCTATTTATTTTCATTTTAACACTAAAATTAGTTACAAAACAAATTCTTGGAAACTACTAAAATATGCTTGATACCCGAACGTTTCTTCTTTTTTCCCCAGGAATAGCTGGTCACTGGAACATCGTAGGGGTACTAAAATGGATAACCTTCTGAGGTTCTCGGAATTAGCGCTTTATTTTCCTCGCCCCATAAAGATTTGCATTAACTGGTGACTATTTTTATGTTAGATAGCATACTTAACCCGAAATATCCAAATAAAAAGACGATTGATTCACTATTCAATCCTGCTTACAAGTATAATAATCGCTACCGTTACAATATTCTTTTAGAAAATTGTTTTCAGCAGAAATGTTTGAGTCTATAAAGCTTTGGTTTCTTCCCAATACCTCTCAATGTTTCTTCAAATTCTTTCTGACTTTAGTGTACTCCTAGACTAGAGACTACATCCTATTAAAATTGAACTCCGGCCAGAGTAAAATTTATTTCTTATCTTAGAGGTGAGGCCCAAATTCAACGACCCTTTCTCCTCCCCATTCATACATTAAAAAGAAAATAATTATAATGGTTGACCAAGTACAGGGAAAGAAATTAAAATATGGGCATTTAAATGGAATCTGGGTAAAGCCCCATGCGACGGAGTAATTATTAACTTTGCCATGCAAGAAAAGATGCACACAAGCAGCATATTGAAAACGAAGCGTTTTCATTGGCTGCCAGCGATATAAATTAGTTGCAATAGTGGCTCTGCCGGTTCTTTGTCTCTGGTATAAATTAATTTAGCCTGCCCAAATGGGCTCTGAATGAAGTAAGACGCATATTTTGAGCTTCTAATCAGTACTAGTTCAAACTTATTTTTATGCCTGGGTTGAGTTCCGTGAAATAAGGCTTAATTTAAATATAGTTTTTTGTTAGGACATCTTTTTCTTGCATTACCCAATCATTTTCATTTTTAAATCCCTTCCTCAACACCTCAAAATTTATGATTAAAACTTGGTTTACTTGTTGTAGATTTATCAAACCCATTGCTTTTCAGCTTCTCAGTTGAACTTTTAAAACTTTCAGGAAATTTTGAACTTTTGAAACTTCCAGGGAGTATTGAATTGTTGAAACTTTCAGGAGATGTTGCACTGCTGACACGGACTTCCCGGCATTATTCATAAACGAACAGAAATAAAACCAAAAAAAGAACAATTTTTTTCAGAGCAATATCAAAACTTACAACGAACAGAAATGATTACGTATATGCAGGGTGCCCCATCCTCAATTCTGTACTCCTTAAGATTAAAATTGGTGCAAGCGTAACCCATATTTCTAAAATAGTGTCTCTGATACGGTTTTCAAAGAACCGAAATGTCTTTTATTACGTCCGACGTGGCTAATTGGAATCTCTAAATCAAGATTCTGAAAAATATTTCTAAAAATGATACCCCCCCCCCGTGGATACCGCATTGATAGGATCCTTCAACCACCCCCGTTAAACCGTGAAAACAGTAAGTGAAACTAATCAGTGATTAGTTGGCTTCCCTCTCTGTGTAACTGATTCCCCATGCAACTGAACCCTCGTGCAACTCAACCGCTTTATAAATGAACCCTCATTCAACTCAACCCCCGTTTAACTGAGCCTTCAAACCCTGATTTTGAGCCTTCGTGCTACTCAGCCCTGTAAAACTTAACCCTCGAGCAACTCAACCCTAATTCAGCCTTATTCAAAGCTCTTCATGCTCAGGGCCCAAACGCACTTGAAGGTCATGGTTGTAGTAGTAGCTGTACACTAGTACAGAGAAAGCCCTTAGCAGTCAAAATCTTAAAGACACATTAAAAAATATATCTCATAAGAAAAAATTTGCCATTAATGCTGATTCAGGAATGATAACTATTATTTAAATTAATAGTGAAAGCTTATTTCTGAAAGAAATTCTGGGAACTTTTGAAAAGAACCGAAAACACTGATAAGTATCCCTTTTTTCTTTTATTTCTCCAGTACTGATAGGGCACTAGAACATCGGGCGGAGCTGTTTAATGTTATTTGAAATCTAATATTCACATTTACGCACTTTTTATAAGTTCCCCATAACAACACCGTTATAAAATGCCTTATGGCACCAATATCCCATTTTAGTGTCATTTCTGCAGTGTAAAGTCTTTAAATTATAAAAGTTCTACCACTGAAATCTCCATGATCGAAAATCCCCATCTTGAATACTTCCCTACTTAGTCACCTTTGTTAGTGGAAAGGAAAAAAAAGTTTTGAAAAGAACTACCAAGTGAGAAATATTCATCCGAATACAAAGCTGATTTGCTAATGAAAGAAGCTATTTATTTTCATTTTAACACTAAAATTATTTAGTAAACAAATTCTTGGAAATTACTAAAATGTGCTTGATACCCGAACGTGTCTTCTTTTCCTTTCTCTTTTTCCCAGCGCAAACCGGTCACTTAACAGGGTTTGAGTTACGGTACCAATATCTAATTTTAGTGTCATTTTAGTGTGTAAAGGCTTGAAACCATTTATCTCCGGTACAAATTAGTTTAGCTTGCTCAAATGGGCTCCGAAAGAAGCGAGAAGCAGATTTTGAGCTTCTAATCAGTACTAGTTCAAACTCATTCTTATGCCTTGGGTTGAGTTCAGTGAAACAAGGTTTAATTTAAATATGGGTGACTTACATAAGGGTGAAATCAAAAGAGTTTTGATTTAAAGGGTAGTCCAGTTGATCACGGGTTTAGTTAAATGGGGTTGAGTTGTATTCAGTCAAACGAGGGTTCAGTTAGATGAGGTTGAGTTGCACGGTGCCCAGTTAAACGTGGGTTTAGTTGCGCGAGGGCTCAGTTAAATAAGGTTGAGTTGGGCGTGGGTCCAGTTAAAGGGGGGTTCAGTTGCAAGAGGATTCAGTTAAATGGAGTTGAGGTGCACGGAAACTCAATTACATGGGTTCATTTACACCCACACCCCTTTTGCACAATGTTCAACGTCATTGCAACAATGTCATATTTTTGTGCTCTTTAAATGTGTTGAATGTGATGTTTAAATGTTTAAAATGCTCTTTATGTGTTTTTAAATGCTCTTTAAATGTTTAAATGCTCTTTAAATGTTGTTTTACTGTCTATGATTTTGGAGCTAGAAAAAAAAAAAATATGCAAAATGGCTATCTCAGCTTAGTCTAATGTTAATTCCTTTTTCAATTCACCCGTTCATGGTACGTTTAAAAAAGATATGTAAAATTGCTTAGATAGTCTTATAATTTTATTAACTTCATCGCACAAAGATATTTTAGATAAAAAAAAAGAGCACAATTAAATCTACTTATAGATAACAAAATAAATGCACCTCGGATGAGGAGTTGGGCATATTAACTATACAATTTTTTGTTGTTTATGGTCACTGATCTCTTGAAGGGATGACATGGCTCAGACCGTTACCAGCGAAAATAGGGTCGTTTCAGCTCTCCATTGCTCTGTTTTTTTCTTTTTCTATGTAAGTTTGTTGTTGATTTTTCAACAATTGTTCTAAGTTATGTTTTTGTGTGTAAATCTTGCCCTTAATATTTAGCTTCTATTGTTCTTCTGTATTTCTAGGAGATTCGTAGTAGTCCTTGTTATCCGCCAAAAAGTGGTTGCAGTCATCTTTGTATTCCAGTGGAAGAACAACCGGATTCTTTTAGCTTTAGATGTGCTTGTCCCGGCGGTCGAGCCTTGATTGAGGACAAAAGGAGCTGCTCGGAACCAGCAATATGTGAAGCAAATCAGGTATGAACTTATTTATAGGGTCACGCTTAGAAACTTGTTTTAGGAACTTGAATTTCTAACAGGGGAAGAGGTCATACTGAGCCAAAATTAAAAATTGCCCACGGAGGAATACAAAACTTTTTTCGTTTATCATCTTAGTCAGGAGAGCTTAGCTCTCGTTTTAAAATTTCCCTTCCCTGATGTGATGTTAATGTTGTAAATTTTTAGGCTTTCACTTTCATCTAATGCTTCTTAAAATTCATTGTATTCTGGATCTATTTTTTTTATTGTTATTTATTTGAAGGGATCTCCTTTTCTATGCAAATGCTCAATTATTTGAATTTAATCCTACCTGGCAAGGAGTAAGGCTCTAAGTCCTCAGTGAAAATTTTAGGATTCAGAATTTTTATGAAAATTATGGGTTTTCAGAATTCTATTGAAAAATAAACCCTTTTGTATCATTAGAAAAATAATTATATTGCTCTAGACTGAACCACGACCCCAGTCCATCCTGAAGATAATTTTTTGATAAAGTTTTCCAGATTGATAAATATTTTATTAGTAAGAATAAGACAATGAAAGATAAGGATCCTAACCCGATTATAATAGAATCTACGGTTGAAGTACGGGTTGAAAAAACCTATTAGGTTTTTTTTTTTTTTTAAATTGTTAAAAAGTAAAACGTTATAATGACAATGATAATGGCGAATCCTTAGTAACTTGAAACAAATCTAATGCACGTAAATAGTTAGCAAAAACAACTGACCTCTAGTAACAAATTCTATGTATTCAATCTGTTTCTGTTTTATCAAATGAGTGGCAA